>CM018043.1:32517377-32579877 GCA_008638375.1 Nyssa sinensis | reverse complement strand
ACTTCCTTATCCACAACGTTTTCAAAAATAAAAATTAGATAAGCAATTTTCTAAGTTTCTGGATATTTTTAAGAAAATTCACATAGATATTCCTTTTGCAGATGCCTTGGAACAAATGCCAAACTATGTCAAATTCTTGAAGGACATCATCTCCAAGAAAAAAAGGTTGGAGGAGTTCGAAACAGTGAAGCTTTCTAAAGAGTGCAGTGCCATTCTTCAAAAGAAATTGCCTCAAAAATTAAAAGATCCAGGGAGTTTCACTTTGCCTTGCACTATTGGAAATTCATTTTTTGATAAAGTTTTATGTGATCTTGGTGCTAGCATTAATCTTATGCCACTTTCTGTTTGCAATAAATTGGGACTTGGAGAGATGAAACAAACAACCATTTCTTTGCAACTAGCAGACCAATCCATCAAATATCCACGTGGAATCATAGAAGACATATTGGTAAAGGTGGATAGCTGTCACGACCCGAAACCCACCCTATGCGGATCTCGTGTCGCGGGGCCGACCCAATGGCCGTCCCTACTTTTTTCATTCTTTTACTAATAATAACAATAAGAAATATAACCATAACATTAAAGTGATGAAGTCTTATTACATCATTGTTCCAAAACTAAATAAGTCTGAAAAACTCAATCTGAAAAACTCAAACGTAAACCAACATAACTTAAACATAAACCATCGTTTTAGGTGGTGAGCGCATGGGAGAACTACTGTATTCTCATGTGTTCCTTAACCGTCTCCCTATACTCTGGATCTCCTACTGTGGTTCCATAGCATTCTCACCTGAAAAATTTAGTAAGGGGTAAGCTACAACTCAGTAAGTAGAAGCCTATCCCCAATACGGGTGGGGATGACATAAATGAATACAAGTCAAGGTAACATGATAGCCAATCATGACAATGATTTCAGTCAACTGTAAAATGCCACAATGGCCAATAAATGACATAGTACAATAACAGTCAAGGGTATTCAACGTAGCATGAATATAGAATAGGCTCAATGAACACGATCAACATAAATACTGCCACAATAAAACGGTCACAATCAAGTCCAATGAATCAAAACCAATCAACATAGAACTATATCAATTAACATGGATGATGCCTTTACTCTGTTCAGGGTTGGCAGATCCTCGGTCTTTTGAGGCCCGGTATACCCCCATTAACATAAATGCATATAAAATTCCCATTAATCTTACTGCGTAAAAACGCCATAATTGCTATATGTCTTTTTGACCCGTAGTTCCCATAAATTGACCCGTAGGTCCCAATAAATCAGATAGCATCAGATAGGTAATGTGACTGAGCACAAAACCCGGTACTTAACATAAATTAAGATTCTATAGTATTCCACATGAATGTACAAAACATGGAACATCATAACATAACATACAGTAAATGGATATCAATGAAATGAATCCGTCATGCAACATCAACCAATAGACATCCACCAGGTAGAGCAATATCCATGGTGGGAAACAATGACAGTGAATACATATATGAGTACAAGATTGGCAGTAATGGAAAGAACGTGGCTTGGAAACCACGTATCAAAGATAGAAATCCACTTACCTTATCAATGTCTTCATATCCCGTGACTTTCTCCTTTCCGTTTGACTTGCCTATAAATCAATAAACACGTTTCAGCTTTCATATCATTTACCGAATTTATGCCTCGTTACTCTAAATACCTCCCTTACTAATATTCCATTTTAAACTTAATTTATCCAAGGGCAAAATGGTCATTTATGTCTCTCTACTTTTTGGGTTCTGTTTTCATAATTTGGACTTCACCGTTGAGTCCAGTAGGTTTGAATTAATAAAAATTCACTATTTACTTAACTAAATCGGAGTCCGTTTGACCCACCTTTGACGTAGGGGCATTTTGGTCATTTTGGCATTCTATGGTTATTTTTTTTTTCGGGACTCCGTCTTGTAAAACGGACCTCACTATTAAATTCAGAGGGTCCAAAATAGTAAGTTTTCATTATTCGTTCTACTAATTTAGGCGTTGAAATTAAATTTAAAATTTATTAATTTAAATCACTTATTTAAATTAATTAATCTAGCTAATACATATAGTATTTGAGCCCAAACAAACCACATGTACCTTGGTGGCACAGTGGCTAAGCTTCTCACCCTTTCTCCTTTGGTCACAGGTTCAATTCACTGCCCATACCAATTTTCCCTTCTCGTTATTGTTTTTATTTTTTATTTCCTGTTCAAGTTTAACCCAACCATTGGATAGCTATCCTTTCTAATCAAACACTATCTAAACTCAAATTTAAAAATTTATCCACGAAGTACAAGTGTTGGGCAGTCATCTGAATGGATGAGTCGGGTCAGACCCGACCGGGTTTGGCCAAAATAAAATTGCAAAACCCAGTAGCCGCACAGCAACACTTCAGCGTGTTAGTTGTCTTTTCCATCAACGGCGACTTGCCGACGACAGATTTTCTTCCGTTTTTCAGCGGGGTTCACACCTACCAGTCATGGGCAACTCAAATCTACCGTCGGATTTCAAATCGGAGTGCCGGAGCACTCCTAAAATAACCGGAACAGTAGCGCACCAGGGGCTGTGCGGTTTTCCGGCCGCCCCTTTTCCCTTCCGTTTTTCCCCGTTTTCTCCAACGGTTTCAATCCCGATTTGATTCTAAAATTTCCCTACACCCAAGAGAATCAATTACCCATGATCTAGCCCAATTAATCGTAACAAAATCACCCCACCCGATCAGTATTTCTCCTCCGTTTTCACTGTTGCGCCCAGTTTAACATTCTGTCCGGTTGTTTAATTTTTGTTTTCTTTGATTCAATTCTAACAATTCCAACACCAACTATATCCATGCATAAATCACATAAATTCCCATGCTTCCCAAAATCTATTTCAAACAATAATTCATGCTTACAATAAAAATAAAATCACAGAAGTTGATCTATCTCACCCAATCGCTCGTACAGAGCGATCACTGCTTTCACTTCCGAATTCACTGCCCAGACCCGATTTGTCTTGGTTCGTTTCCTCCTTCGCTTCTTTCTCAACTCATGCAAGGTGCCCCTTGACCTATCTCCTCCTTCTTCTTCCTCTTTCTCCTTCCTTTTCTCCTCTGTTCTAGCGTCCAGCCGTCCTCTGTTTTTTTTTTCTTCTCTTCTTTCTCTGCTTCTACCACCCGGCTGTATATACAACCAAGAGACACGGCTGTTGATTAACACCAAGAGAAACCCCCCCCCCACACTCTACCCCCTTTTGTTTTTGTTACACTATACTCCACACACACACACACACACACACACACATATATATATAATGTTCTCTTTAAGTTATTTAGCAGTTAATATATATGTATCCATGTCCATTTATATATGTATATATATTTTTATATAATTCCTCATTTTTATTCCAATTCTTTTTTTTTTGTTTATTTATTTTCTTTTTATTTCTAAGTTTGTACTTTACTTATTTATTTAGTTTTCTAATTCTTATTTCCTTTTTATTTTCCATTTTGTTTTATCCCCTTTTTAATTTTATTTCTTTTATTATTGTCATCCGTTTATCGTGACCTTCATCCGTACATTCCCATTATTGAAATTTAACCAAGTTTATTTCGTTATCGTAACATTAGACCATGTTGGCTTGGTTACAATGGGTCAGGGTATTACAATAACTTTATTTTTCCTACTAATTTTGTGATCTTAGATATGGAGGAAGACCAAGAAGTCCCACTAATTCTTGGTCGACTATTCTTGACTACAGGAAGGGCTTTAATTGATATTCAAAAGGGTGAATTAACATTGAGAGTAAACAAGGAAGAGGTTGTGTTTAACATCTACCAAGCCATGAGATTTCCAGAAGATCTAAGCACTTACTTTCGGGTAGATGTCATTAAGCAATGTGTAGAAGAAGCCTTTCAAGAAGATGTGCCAGCCGATCACCTAGAACGATGTATCACCACTTCATCTTATGCTTATGATTTTAATAACTCTGTTGTTTGTGAAGCTGATTTACCTTTTGTTAGTGAAGAATTTCTCCACTATGTATTTGCCTCGGGAGCCTTACAGCAGGTTACATCACTTAGCAATGAAATGGGGAGGCTAGAGCCGATGGTAGCAAAGACGGATTCTGTCATTTCTAAAGAAAAGATGCAACAAGCGACAACTCTAGAGTTGAAGCAATTACCTGATCATCTTGGGTATGCATTCTTGGGTGATGCTTATGAAAATGTAAAAATCTACAAAGAACGGACAAAGAAGTGGCATGACAAACAGATTCTTCGGCATGAGTTTGTTTTAGGACAGTAGATTTTACTCTTCAATTCACGACTCAAACTCTTCCCGGGCAAGTTAAAATCAAGATGGACAGGTCCTTATACAATTGACAAAGTTTCTTCTTTTGGAGCAGTAGACTTGAAGGACAAGATAGGGAATATATTCAAAATTAACAGGCAAAGATTGAAGCACTATTATAGAGAACAAGTAGAGAGGAACTGTGCATTTATTCCTCTTGGAGATTTTAATTGATGAAGGTTGAAAAGTCTGGCTGTAGACTTTAAAACAAGTGCTTATGAGAGGCAGCCCATAGAACTTTCTTTTATATTTATTTTATTTTATTTTATTTTTCTTTTAATAGTTTGGATTTTGATGCAGGTTTATTTAGCATGAATAAAGAGTTGAAAATTACAAACTACGGCTGATTCACCATGAAACCAGGGAAGTTCCTTTTATTTCTTCAATCTTTCTCACTTTTGAATTACAATGAGGACATTGTTTAGCTTAAGTTTGGGGGTGTAATAAGTCTTGAGTTGTGGGTTCTCTATGACTTTGAAATTTCTGATTGAGGATGGGACTGAGAAAAATTTTCAAAAATTTCTTTTATGTCAGGTAGAGTTTTGTGGGTACTTTGATTTAAATCTTTGTCCTTGAACATAATTGAGCACATAGTCATTTTTTCTCTATATCATTTTGCTTATGAAGAGAAGGAGTTGAATTAACAGGGTCAAGGAAGTTCAATCTTGCTTTGCTCTAGAATCCGTTGATGGATCCTTTAGGTGAAATCCTAGTTTATGCCAAATATTAGAGAGATGATCTAGGCATTTTTTTTTGTCGTAACCAAAAAGCCTTCCCAGTCGTCCTAGTTATCATGCCATCGTTGCATGGTGTATTTCCATAGTCAACCCCCTTGAGTCTTATGTTACATAAGCCTTTATTTGTTGTTTTAACTACATAAACCATTCCCGTTCTAAGCCTGAAAGACCATGAATTTACCTTTTACAATTTGAGAAGATACTTTGGTGGAAATTTACATTTAAAGAGAAATTTAGTTCAAATGAAATAATCTACATTATGTTTGCTCTGTTTGATCAAAGTGTGAAGAGAAAAGCAAAGAAAGTGAACGGGGAAAAAAAAGAAGAAGGTATTTTTGTTGGGTTTGTCTTTTATGCAAAGGTGATTTATCCATCTTGGCAAAAAAAAAAATAGAATATGAGCATATTGTCGAGAAAGAATTATGGTTTGAATCTTGTGGAATTTTATGTTATTGTTCTTTCCACCAAGTATTTTCCCAGTTTGCTTTGATTTTCTATATCCATTTCTTTCTTAGCCCTCACCTTGTGGCCTGTCATTACAACCTAATGAAAGACCTTTTGATCTCTGATTTTGGTGTTGACTACATTAGTGTAGAGGATTTATGAAAATTGGACTTATGGGGTTAAGTTACGGGAGAATTCCTCTGGTTTTAGTTGTTCTACTTTTATTAGAGTTTGCAGGTGGTTTGGAGTTAAATTGACTATATCACACACACTCAAGGTCTTAGCTTTAGGTTGAAGTAAAAGCTTAACTCTTGCTTGACAAATTGCTAAATTTTTGATTGATTTTTCCTGCTATCTTTGATGTGAAAAGAGTAAGATACTAGTGATGAAATCTAATTTCAGATCATGGCTTGGTGAGTGATGAGATTTTTCTATGGGGTCTAGTTGATATGGTCTATATTCTTTATTTTCTTTTCTTTTTGTTTGAGGAGAAACAAAGTTTTAAGTTTGGGGATGTTAGATGACTTACATAATTTAGAATATTTTATCACTTCTTAACTTTAAACTTTAGTCTAATTTTATTTATTTTCTGGTTGATTTTAGGCTTCATTGTCATCGTTTAAATTTTATTTCAGAATTGAAGAAGAAGTCCCACATCGGGAGATAACATAATAGTTAGGGTTTTCGCAACATATAAAAAGAAAAGAAAAAAGAGAGAGGAGGGCAGCTAGGGTGCAAGAGAAGAATCAGAAAAATAAAAAAAAGCAGCGGTTGGTAGGAAATTAAAAAAAAAAAAAGAAGAAAAAAGAAGAAAGGCGGTGCAAGCAGAGAATCAGAAAGAGAAGAAAAGAAGCGGCGCTGAACAAGAGGAAAAAGAAGAGAAAAAGAAAAGAAAGAGCAGAAGCAGTGGTGAAAGCAGGGAAAGAAGAAGAAAAGAAAAAAGGCTGCGTAGGGCTGCAACGCTGCGCAAAAGGGGAGAAAGAAAAAAAAAAAAAAAAAAAAACGGGGCAAGAAACAAGAAAGGAATTAGCGGCCGAGTAAAGGAGAAAAAAAGAAAAGAACCAGCGACGGAAGAAGCACTGCGGGCTGCAACGAGTATTTTTTAATGTTTATTTTCTTCCATTCCTCTCAGCAAAAATTATGGTGAATTCGTTTATATTGAATTTAATTTTTAGCATGAACTAAATTTTCTTTATTCTATGAAAACAATGTAATCTAGTCTTGAACTATACTTGTTTTTCTATGATAATTTGAAGTAATTCTCTTTCATGTTTGTCTGATTTATTCTGAACTTATCGCTTCTAATTAACTGGCCATTAATTAGATGATTTTGATATTGTGATTTGCTATCAAAAGAAGGAATTATAGAGTAGATCTTGGATATTTCAGCATAGGTGAATATAGAGATTGAAAGACTTGTATAAACCTATGTAGTGTTAAAATCATTGGTCTTATTGCTTTCTTGCTTTATTAATTTGCATACTCTTGTGTAAAATGATGAACAAAAATAATTTCCAATTGATTGTCGAAAGAGGCTTTTGGATGAATTGGAGATTTGCTAACAAACATAGAGAATTAAATTCAATTAGTTAGATGAGTAAAGCATAGTGAGGGATTAGGTGAAATCGATTTCCTAGATGTTTTCTTTCCCATTAATTTGATTTTCGAATAACATTTGTCTTTTCCTTTGAGTATTTTCTTTGAATTGATTTTATTTTAAATTGCAGTTACAAAAATCTTAGTGACTTTTCTAAATAAAGTCGAGATTAGTATAATTTCGGTAATTGTCAAAAGTAAGTTCCCAATCCTTGAGGATGATACTATTCTCATCACTTTACTATAAAACTTCAATACTGTGTGCTTGTAGTTTTGCACTGATCACTCTGCTATGGGTTAGGGTCAGTATAAAAAAGAACATAATCCAAGACAAGCAAGGATATGATAACATGATAGCCAGTCAAGAAATAGAATGCCATAATAACCAATCAAGAGATTGAATGTCACAATAGAAATCAAGGTGTATGATGTCACAATAGCTAGTTACCAAAAATGGAAATCATCAGAAATAACCCTTAGGTCCAAAAGGCACATCCCAAGATAAAGAAATCAAATCAACAATAAGGATTGGCCTAAACAATAATATGCTGCCACAAATCACAAAGAAGGTACACGAGCATGTCACAAATCAAATAATGTAACAACAGATAATCCAAGGATAGGTTCACAAGACGTATCAGAATCCAAGGAATACATCATCAAACATATGTATAGATAGGCCTACAAAACCTATCGATGATTAAGAGTGTGTCATCAGAATATCAATAAATGATATAAGATACTATCAGAATAGATATTGTCACTGTATAAGTCCCGACATACCCTTAATCGTGCTCAAAAGCACTAGAGCTCTCTCTAACATATCGTGTCCTCCATGGACTAAATCATGCATTGTGCTCATCACAACCACGAGTAGAACGAGCATTATGACTAGCATAACCCTGCGTAGATCATCCGTAGCATCTAATGGACATTGTGATAGATCACAATTCCAGGCACTCAAAATAATATCATGATCATTAGAAATTCACAAGTGATGTACATATTTGTGGAATAACAAATTCTCATCAGTAAGAAACATAAATTTGTGGAGTCAATACATATCAGACAATCATGACAAGATGTACAAGCAATCATGATCAAGATATAACAGTTAACTTCTCAATAATTTTTACAAGATAGAACAAGTATCAAATTATGGCATCAATAAGCATCAGGTATATATAGGAGTAAAATTTGGCAGCATCAAGAAAATAAACTGTGACATTGCTAGGAATAACCACATGCAAGAGTTTAGGGCTTTACTTACAACAATCAAATGCTCAATAAGTTCTATAAGATAGAATAAATATCAACTTGTGGAATCAATAAATGTCAAGTAGGTATAAAAGTACAATTCGGTAGTATTAAGGAATAAACTGTGACATGGCTAAGAAATACTGCATATCAGAGCTTCGGGGTTTGCTTACCTTTAACGCATTTCTTTCCCTTTCAATAATAATTTAGATCACCTTTCCTTTCCCTTTCAAAGTTCCTATTAATAAATAAACATTTCTCAGTTCAATGCTACGTATAACTAAACCTTTTAGAACTAGTCAATTTAATACATTAACATTTTAAGTATCTTATTTGGTAAAACGAACTCTACCATTGAGTCGAAAACGTTGAAGAAAATCTGTTTAAACTTTTATAGACCTCAATTTGGCTTCGGGTATTACTAGGGGCAAAATGGTAATTTTTTATTTTTACTTGCCTTAGTTTTTTAGAATCCCATCTTGTAAAACAAACCCCACCATTAGGTTTAGAATGCTCAAAATAATAAGAATACACTATTCTTTTAATTTATTTGGTTAACGGGCCTAATTTTAATTTAATTTAATCGTTTAATATAATATTATATATTACATTTAGTAAAATATCAACACATGTGCCTTAGTGGCACAGTGGTCCTTGCGTGGGGTATAAGTTCACACACGCGTGAAGGTCTTGGGTTCGATCTTCAAGGGCAACAACCCCGTTTATTTTTCTAATTTTCCTAAGACCAAATAGTGGATAAAGAGGCTAAAATGTGGATAGCCTATCTCTGTTCCAAATAGGGTTATTTAAATCAATTTATTAACCTTGTAACCAAACAGTCTATTCAATTTTTTAAATTAAAAATAAAATATCAAAACGGCGTAGTTTTATTTAAAATAGAACTCAAAACAACGTCATCTTTGTTACTGTCCATCATCTTCTTCCCTCAACCTACCTTGGTTGCCCTAGTTGCAAGTTTTACACTTTCTCTATTTCATGGAGTTATAGAACTCTATTTCACATGCTTTCAAGTCCTATGGACTCCTAAGATCATGGGGATTCCTTTGGCGTTGGTTTGGGCCATTGAGGTGGGCTAAAAAGCTTGGTTGAAACTTTATCATCCCCACAATTTTTGGGTTCATACATGGTCATTTCTTAACCAAAATGGATGGGGTTTGGCTTGTTGTTGTTGTCTCTTCATGGAGGTTCTAACCTCAATTACAAAATGGGGTTTGGTGTTCATTTATGGTGTTTGGGTTTGTTGCACCATGTTTGCAACTTGAGAATTGGAGGCCTTCCCTTGGGCTTTTAGGTCGAGGTCTAGGGTTTTTAGAACCCTTTTAACATCTAGTTTAAGTCCTAAGCAATGGATTTGGGGTTTTATGGTGGTTGGTTCATACCATAATTTTGAAGGTCATCAATGGTGGTTCTTCTAGTTTTCTGGATTTTTTGGGTCCTTCAGACCCCATTTTTCTTCCTTAAAATATACCATTAGTCACCTGAAAGGGGGTCGGATAAAAATCCGGGTAAGCTAATCTAAGCTTGTGAGTAATTCCAGCATTTGTCATGGGTTTTCAATTGGCAATGGTTAGTATAAGAGATTTTATAAAACAATTACTACCAATTGTTCGTATACCTTGAACACAAAATATATGCAACCTTTAAAACAGATAGCTTGAAACATTTAAAGAAATCAAGCTTAACATGTACTTATGTCAAATAGAGTATAGAAACTTCAAAACATGTAGATATGCATAGTGAAAATGAGGGTAAAATTTGCTTCCATTTTCAACATAACATCTTATCACTTTCATTAGAAGAATCCATTTTGAACCAGATTCTCGTTTTACTTTTTGTGGAGATATCTCATGCTTGGGGGATTACATCTTGCTACCTGGCATTTTACATGTCAATTAAGTTCCGAAGAAACCCAAAATCATTTTTCATGTCAATTGAGTTCCAAAGAACCCAAAATCATATTTAGTGCTTATGCACTATTTATCTTGCATTACCAGTCGCAATAGGGGGTATAAAATACTTACAAATAGATGTTATTTAAAAGTATTAAAATATGGCCTCCCTGTAGTTGCATCTTAGGACATATAACATATAACTTCTTCAATACGGCTTCAATTACTTGGAATATGCAAATCCAGAATATTTAAAGAAATTGGCATTTTAACTTAGACATGCTAAAAATATTTTTAAGGAAGACTGTAGTAGAAACCATTCACTGAGCATGTCACAATAGGGTTTATAAGAACATAATATTTTAAAATAGAAATTATGTAATACTGAATTTCATATCTAACTGTTTAAGATATTTTGAAGTTAAAACTTTTTCAAATCCATGGAGTTAAATCTCCACTTCAAATACAGGGTTACTCACCTTCGCCTCGGGGTTGGCGCTACTATTGTGCCTTCCCTTTGCCATTTTTCAACCTAAAATAATTTATGAAAATTTCATAAATTTCACATATATTTAAATCAACTTGTGATCTTAATCTATTCTTAGACCGCGTAAACCTAGTTCTATGATAGGTTTTATTATCCAGGATTAAACTAACTCATAATGATTTAAAGTTGTATCACATATCTATTTACTTTATGTGTTTTAATGGTAAATAGATATTACCTTCGAATCATGTCCTTAAGCGTTTCAGTATTTTCCCTTTCTTCCTCCTCTTTCAATTCTTCTTCAACATGTTTCCTTGCTGCTACTTCTTTCATTAATCATCCCATTGGGACAATAGGGGCTTTGTACATAAAAGCCCTAACAGAGAGAATCTGAAAATTCTTGGCAATATTTATCTTTCTTTTTATCACTTTACTTTCCCATATCAACTTATCCATGAAGGCTTCTTGGGTTTTATCCATAATGATTATTCGAGCCTTAACCTAAGACACAATTTAATGTGTTACGAATTAAACTTCATTTCAATTTATACTCTTCTGGTAGCTCCATTATTTTTAAGTTTGATTTATTTACTTCACATGTTTACGTGTCGTGTGTTTCCGTACCTTATTTCAAAATACAGACCCCACTATTAAGCCCACAACGTCGGAAAATGTTTCGGGCTATAGTTACATGAATTTTTGCTATTCATCAAATTTTATATCTCTCTTTTATAAGTATCTCTTTTGGTCAAATAGACTCTACCATTGAGTCCGGAACGTCGAAGAAAGCCAATTTAGACCCTCTTCGGTTTCTATTTGGCTTTAGAGCACTAAGGGCAATTTGGTCATTTTATATTTTTACATGTCTTTATTTTTCAGGGTCCCGCCTCACAACACGGACCTTACCATTGGTCTCAAAAGGTCCAAGATAGTAAAAATACACTAATAACTTGTTCAATTTGGACACCGGACCATTTCGTCATTATTTAATTTAATTAATATCATTTATGTATAATATATATATATATATATATATTTCTGGGATTAATGGACACGGGATTGTCCTGTCTAAATGGTAAAGAAGGGGGTTGGGTCTGAGGGGTTCCGTGTTCGATCACAAGGGCTGCAGCCCTTTTTATTTTTTTGATTTTTATCTAGCCAAACAGCGGACAACGCATTAAAACCCGGATAGGTTATCCTCAATCGTGAATAGGTTATTAATTGGCTCATAATCGCGTAACCAAATAGGCCTAATTAGGGTTTTAAACCCTTTAACCCAAAACGGTGCCGTTCCAATAATGCGGTGGCTAACCCCGCATTGTGACATGTGTCTGAGTCGACACGATGGTGATCCGTCTCGGTCAGGACTCGGCTGAGTCAACTAACGAGTTGGCTCAACGGGGTTGTCACATCCCAAACCCCACCCTACGCGGATGTCGAGGACGTGACTGCCAGTCGGTCGCGACGCGACCAACCAAAGGCAAATTCTGAACTTTCCGACGAATTGCACTCCAACTGTAGGGTCAGATGTAGCGGAATTTAAAACTTTTTCTTTGTGTCACGGGAATGCAACTCACTTATCCATCATAAGAATATGTATCACAGAGCAAGACTAAATCCAGTCAGTCAACAATTCTAATCTCAGAGCATATCTAAAATCAAGCATATAACAACAGAGCAGATCTAATATCTCTAGAGTACCATTAGTTCCATGAGCCATGTCTATCTAATATATATCAGTCAAGTCAGTCATAACATACCACTCACCGGAATAACCAGGTTCAATCCACAATAAACCAGTCTCTACAGTTCAGTGCCGTCAGATCCTTACTTGCGATGCCACTTGGCCTATTCACGTCATGTCATAGTACCTTCTAATCCAATGGAGGTAATTCCTAAAAAATGTCAGAATAATGGGGTGAGCTTAAATAAGCCCAGTGAGTAACACAGGTTCCCTATCATGGGTTTCAAAACCAGTTTTGTGCTTCCAAGGCACATGGATAATTTAGTCATTTCAAAAATAACTATTTTTATAAGTCCATTTCATAAGCAGTATAGTACAATAAAACAGAATCGAATAAACAATACAAACGGGTCGGAACATAACATAACCAATCGGTCAAAACAATAACTATTGCTAATATATCAGTCAAGACACAGACTCTTCATTAACGGAACGAATCACAATCGGGACTGAGTGGGAACAATAAGTCAGTCAAGACAGGGGCATATTAATAACAGGACGGAAACATAACGGAACTAGACCGTCTATCAATCAGGCCAGACATATCATCAACGGATAGAATATAACGGAATCAAAACGGAAACAATACATCAGTCAAGCAAAGGCATATCGCGAATAGATAAAATTATAACGGAACTAAACGGTAACAATACACTAATCAAGACACAGGCAATCATGAACAGGACAACATAACGGAACTGGGTAGAAAACAATATAACAATCAAGTCAGGGACACATCACTGTCGGAACTAATCATAACTGGACTGAACAATGTTTCAATCAAGACAGACGTATCATCAATGGACAGTACACAACGGAACTGGACCATATATCAATCAAGACAGACAGATCATCAACAAACAGAACATAACAGAATCGAACGGAACAATACATCAGTCAAAACAAAGACATATCATTAACGGATAGATCATAACGGAACTGGACCATATATCAATCAAGACAGACAGATCATCAACAGACGGAACATAACATAATCGAACGGAACAATACATCAGTCAAAACAAAGACATATCATTAACGGATAGCACATAACCGAACTGAACGGAATTCCTAATTCGAAGGACACAAGCACATCACGTGGAATGTGGTACAAAGGGCGTACATTAAGTACATACATTTAAAACAATATAGCATTCAGACAGTATACTATACAAAGCGGTACGATACAAAAAATGTTGTTCTTTGCCTATATCACATGGTTCATTTAATCGTTTCAGAAATAATGGTTCAATATATCCATTTTATCTCAACAGTTCAAAACGGGCAAAACAGTACGGAATGCTAGCACAAGGATCAGGAATATAGTCAATTATTTAAAAAGACTAAAACCATGTCATAAGTGATATAGTACGGAAAGCATGCATTTAAATAATTTCACGTAAATAATTGCATTCAAAACAGATCAGTAAATCAAGGGACAGTATCAAAACAGTGTCAGAAGTTACTCACAAACTTTACGCTTATTTCCTTTCATAAATAATCCGATAACCTCCAGGTACGTCAGGCATCTCCATGCATATCCTGAATAATAATCATCAATCACAGACAGATCAGAACTCATCCATTCAGGTCTCATTCGTCATCTTAGGTATCTATCGGATTACCTAAGATAGCCTAGTAGCCTATCGCCCTTCCATTGGGTATCACCCGAGGCTATTTCATTCTTTAATTAGGCTTAGCAGTTATTAGGATTATATCCTAAGTCATTTAGACTTCAATTGTTATCAGTCAGGCACTCATTCAACCTTAGGGGCAAAATGGTAATTTTACCATTCTTTCCCGGACCCTGTCGTGGTCTTCGGAATAGTCTTTATATCTAAAGTACAAAGTTCTACGTCCTTTGGACTCCAATCGGTATCAGTTAGGTTCTCATTTTAACCATAGGGGCAAAATGGTAATTTGCCATTCTTATCTTGGACCCTGTTATGGTCCTCAGAATATCCCATATATCGTATTTATGAAGTTTTAAGTCTTTTAGACTTTAATCGGTATCAGTTGGGTACTTATTTAGTCTTAGGGGCAAAATGGTAATTTTGTCATTTTTGCCCCGGACCCTATCATGGTCCTCAGAACGTTCCATATATCTCATGTATAAATTTGTAAGTCCCTTGGACTTCATTTGGTATCTGCTTTAGATCGTCGGGACACATCGATCATTTCTCGTTTTACGCGTTGATTGTCTCAGAGTCTTATTTAGCCCTTCAGTGTTCATAATTATCCCTATGATAATTTATCAGATCAGTTTGACCTTTATTCGACCTTTACTTTACACTTACAGTGCTCAGGGGTATTTTGGTCATTTTACGTTTTGTGTAATTCTGACCCCGATTCGTCATCTAATCAAGTATACAGTCTCACCAGTGTCTGGGCTCCTACCGGTATCAGTTTCGTCCCAATTGGACTTTGTTTAGGTCTCGTACGGTATCAAGGGTAATTTGGTAATTTCATGTGTCGTATTTTTCGGCACATCAGTTCATAAAATGGACCTCACCATTAGGTCCAAAGCGTCAAACATAATGAAATCGGACTGTCTGTTATGTTTAATCGGCCCTGGGTATCATTAAGGGCAACTCGGTCATTTACACCTATGTGTCTGTATTTTTCGGGACCTCAGTTCATTAAACGGATCTCACCGTTGAGTTCAGAATGCCCGAGGTAGTCAAAATAGGCTATCTAATATTTTTTATTTGGGTCTGGGTCCATCAAGGGCAGTACGGTCATTTGTCACTTACAGGTCTGTATTTTTCGAGACTGTATTTCCAAAATCGGACTGGACCATTGAGTCCAGAATATTTGAAATAGTAAAAATACACTATTTATTTACTTAATTTGGACTCCGTTTGACATATTTAATGTCCAGGGGTAAAATTATAATTTTTCCTATTTAATAAAATAATAAAATAATAATTTTATTATTTAATTAATTTATTCAGGGCTTAAATGAAGGAATTTCCCAAAAATCTGGGCCACTGTGCAATATTCAGAACTGTTGGGGCAAATCTGTAATTTCCAGAAAGTTTCAGGGTCAAAATACAATTACATAAAATTGGGGTTCAAACCAAAGGGTTTTAGGTCTAAACTGTTGGACCGGTCCTCTTACCAACTGAGCCAACCGGTTCAGTCATTTCAGGAAAACCGGGATAACATATCCCTCATAATCTCAATTTCAGTCCCTATCCGTGTTTCAGTTGCCCCTAATCCCAATTTTAATTTTTAAAGCCCGTAACCAAACAGGCCGATTTTAATTTAAAACAATCAGTTTAGCCAAAACGACACCGTCCTATTAATTCGGTGGCAGTCCCATTGTTTGACACGTATCCGAGTTGGCTCGGCCCAACTCATCTCGACTCGGTCAACTCGGCCGAGTCAACTCTGTCTTCTCCACTAACTGCCTCAGTGTTGCCCTAATTTCTACAGATTTTCACTTTCAAATTCGTGGAGTTTCAGACAGGGCTTTTAACTGATTTTCATCCCAAATTGTTCCTAAGGTCTAGAGCAACAACTTGGCATCGATTTTGAGCTTCAAATTTAGCTCAATTGCTTGGTTCAGCTGGGAATAACCGAACCTGTAACTGGCTGGTAAACCCTCAATTCACCATCAAATCTTGCATGGTTTAGCCCAAACTGATCCTCGTGACATGGAGATTTAATCCCCATTCTAAAAATCCAGTTTAATCGAGGTTTAGGTGAGGTTGGGTTTTAAACCCGAACCTGCAACTTCGGTTTTGAGGGTCTTAACTTGAGCGTTGGGGTCGTGGTCTAGGGTTTTTAGAACCCTCTTGAGGTCTAGATCATGTCTTGACCAACCAAACTTGGTTCGGTCAAGGTTGTTTCAGAACTGTATCTATGGAGGTCATCCATGGCGGATGGGTTACGGCTCTGGGTTTCTCATGACTATTCGACCCTCTCAGTTGTTCTATAGCAATCCTAAGCCTCACAGTAACTTGTATATACAGTTTGCATGGATCAAATTTCATCAAAACAATACCAGTAATTCAAACAGAAGTTTCTAGCAATTTTTGGGTTTACCTTTTAAACAGTGGTTGACCCTTTTTCCATGGCCCGTTTGTGTCCTTTGGCACCTCCGTAGCCTCAGTTCCCTTCTGGTGCCTCAGTTCCTTTTCCTTGTGCATTTCCATGTGGTCACCCCTACCATGCACACACCATGGTCAACACACATCATGGCTTCACATTCACTTCTCTCACCCAATGCCCCTGACCCTCTCTTTAGATTTCCTCTCTAACGGTTCTGTCACACCCTATATGTAGTGGTGAATTCTCAAATAACACTCCCTTTTTTATCCAAGAGAATCCCCCAACATTATCTCTCACATGTATACACACTTATACATATATTTCCATAAGTATGTTCAGCAATAAGGGGACTGGATAATCAGAGAGTGATGTAGGGTGATGTAATTCCATCATGTGGGGTTTGCATGGGTTGCCATTGGTCAATTTGGGTGGCAGCTTGGGGCAATTCATTGTTATATATATACAATTTAGTTGTGTATATAGGCACAAAGATGCTGGATGGCCACCTGGTTAAGTTTTTGGGTGAGATTCATTCCTTCCATAGGTCAAGGGTTCAATTCCCCTTGACCACCAATTTGGCCATTTTTCACAATTTTGGGCTAAGGCCCTGTTTGGCTGCACGTTAATTCAGTTTTTGATGTTTGCCTCATAACTTTCATTCCGTAACTCCTTTTTCGATGCGGTTTGTTCCGAGAGTTTCATATTTCAGTTATCTACAGTGTCAGAGGTTCCGTGTCATTTATTAGTCATTCGGGATTTCCGTGGCTAATTAATTCGAATTCCGTCAGTGTTAAATTGACATTATTTCACCTAATTAATTGGTAATTAGGTTCGGGTATTGTACCCTATTCTCGAACATGCTTTAATTATTTTATCGGTCTATCTTGACCGTCGGGAGATTAGGGTTAATTCCCTTGATTATTCTCTGAGCCGGTATTAATTAATAATTAATATTTAATTATTAATTATACAGGATCGGGGTGTTACAGGGGTCATCTTCTTCCCTACGCTCAGAATGTCCCATATATCGTATATATGAAGTTTTAAGTCTTTTAGACTTTAATCGGTATCAGTTGGGTACTTATTTAGTCTTAGGGGCAAAATGGTAATTTTTTCATTTTTGCCCCGGACCCTATCATGGTCCTCAGAACGTCCCATATATCTCATGTATAAATTTGTAAGTCCCTTGGACTTCATTTGGTATCTGCTTTAGATCGTCGGGACACATCGGTCATTTCTCGTTTTACGCGTTGACTGTCTCGGAGTCTTATTAAGCCCTTCAGTGTTCATAATTATCCCTATGATAATTTATCAGATCAGTTGACCTTTATTCGACCTCTACTTTGCACTTACAATGCTCAGGGGTATTGTGGTCATTTTACGTTTTGTGTAATTCTGACCCCGATTCGTCATCTAATCAAGTGTACAGTCTCACCAGTGTCTGGGCTCCTACCGGTATCAGTTTCGTCCCAATCGGACTTTGTTTAGGTCTCGTACGGTATCAGGGGTAATTTGGTAATTTCATGTGTCGTATTTTTCGGCACGTCAGTTCATAAAATGGACCTCACCATTGGGTCCAGAGCGTCCAACATAGTGAAATTGGACTGTCTGTTATGTTTAATCGGCCCTGGGTATCATTAAGGGCAATTCAGTCATTTACACCTACGTGTCTGTATTTTTCGGGACCTCAGTTCATTAAACGGACCTCACCGTTGAGTCCAGAATGCCCGAGATAGTCAAAATAGGCTATCTGATATTTTTATTTGGGTCTGGGTACCATCAGGGGTAGTTCCGTCATTTATCACTTACGGGTCTGTATTTTTCGGGACTGTATTTCCAAAATCGAACTGTACCATTGAGCCCAGAATGCTTGAAATAGTGAAAATACACTATTTATTTAATTTATTTGGACTCCATTTGACATATTTAATGTCTAGGGGTAAAATTGTAATTTTACCCATTTAATAAAATAATAAAATAATTATTTTATTATTTAATTAATTTGGCAGGGGCTTAAATGTATAATTTTTTCCAAAATATGGGCCACTGTGCAATATTTAAAACTGTCAGGGGTAAATCCGTAATTTCGGGAATTATTTGGGGTCCAAAATGTAATTACATGATTTAGGGGTTCAAACCGTAGGGTTCAAGGGTTCAGTGGACTGAACCGGTTCAAAACTCAGAAAACCAACCGGTTCATTAACCTTTAGAAAACCGGAATAGCATAACCCATCTTATTCCCAATTGACCCTTATCCGTAATCAGGATATCCTTATAACCTGATTTCAATTTGTAAAGCCCGTAACCAAACAGGCCAACTCTAGGTTTTAAATTTAAAACATCCAACATCAAAACGGTGCAGTTTTATTAAAACAGTGGCACGGTCTTGAGGCGACACGTGTCCGAGTCAGCTTGGCTTGGCTCGGTCAACTCGGCCGAGTCGACTCCGTCTTCCCCAACTTTTCTACGCACTGTTGCCCTAATACCGGTCCCCATTTTTTCTCAATTTCGTGCTATTCCAAGCACGGTTTCCGACTGTTTTTGGTTCCAATTTGTCCCTAGGAGTGATTCCAACAACTTGGCATCGATTTGGTGCCTCGAATCCAAAGATTAAGCTCGGTAGAACTGATTATTGCACAGAATTTCAGTTCGGCCGTGTGGCCTTGTTTCTCAACCAAATCACACAATTCTTGTCTTGTTGTGACCCTTAGAACAGGGGCTTAAATTCCCCATTGTTTATTTTCATTTTAAAAGCCTATTTCACATTTTGGGTTCCATGGCCGAGACCTATAGGTTCGGTTTTGAGGGTCCAAATCAGTGCTCTAGAGTCGCGGGTTGGTGTTTTGGAAACTCTCGTGACCTATAGATCAAGTCTCGACCATCCAAACATGGTTTGGTTTTGGTCATTTCAGATTGGTTGCATGCAAGGTCATCCATGGTGGCCGTGTTACAGTTCAATGGTTTTCATGGCTATTCGAGCCTCTCAATTGTTCTATAGGAATCCTAAGCCTCACAGTAACTTGTATATACAGTTTGCATGGATCAAATTTCATCAAAACAATACCAGTAATTCAAACAGAAATTTTTAGCAGTTTTTGGGTTTACCTTTTAAACAGTGGTTGACCCTTTTTCCATGTCCCCTTTGTGTCCTTTGGCACCTCCGTAGCCTCAGTTCCCTTTCCTTGTGCATTTCCATGTGGTCACCCCTACCATGCACACCATGGTCAACACACATCATGGCTTCACATTCACTTCTCTCACCCATTCTCTTCTACCCAGCACCCACACACGTAGAGAATTTGTTCTCCAATTCTGAGACACACAGGCCACATACAAGTTTATGTATATATATTTTGTAAATCCCCTTCTTTTTTTTTTTGTTGCATGTTTCTTTATTGGTGGGGGTGAGGGGTCCAATCAGATTATTTCTATATATATATATACATATATATATATCATATATGTGGCTGCATGAAACCCCATTGGTCCATTTGGGTGGCAGCTTGGGCAACTTGAATATATATATACAATTTAGTTGTATATATAGGCACAAAGTAATGGCAGCCCAGTTGGTAAGTTTTTTGAGAAAAATTCATCCCCTCTCAAAGGTCAAGGGTTCAATTCCCTTGGCCTCCCATTTGCCCCCTTTTTCACCATTTTGGACTAAGGCCCTGTTTGGCTGCACATTAATTCAGTTTTTGATGTTTGCCTCATAACTTTCATTCCGTAACTCCTTTTTCGATGCGATTTCTTCCAGTCAGTTCCTATTTCAGTCTTCTTCAGTGTCAGAGGTTCCGTGTCATTTATTATTTATCTCGGATTTTCGTAGTTAACTAATTCGGGTTCCGTTAATGTTAAATTGACATTATTTCACCTAATTAATTGGTAATTAGGTTCGGGTATTATACCCTATTCCCGAACATGTTTAATCATTCTATTGGTCTAGTGTGACCATCGGGAGATTAGGGTTAATTCCCTTGATTATTCTCTGAGCCGATATTAATTAATAATTAATATTTAATTATTAATTATACAGGATCAGGGTGTTACATCCTACCCCTCTTCAGAAAAGTTTTGTCCTCAAAACTTGGTTGGTCATATCTAGGAGATTCTGTCATCATAATCTCCCCTTTTTATTTGTCTCTCGGACCGCCGTATCGTTCGGGATACTATTTTCCTATCAAGAAGATATTTTGTATCAGTTCCATACAGACTCCATATCAAATACAGATATTCCCATTCGGTCAGACTTTACAATCACAATCGTATAATCTCTTCAAGATTCAATTATCAGACCTATCTCCTATCAGATCAATCGGGTAGTCATCCTCAAATAAGTGGAAATCATCCACTAGGATCATTTAATCACATGTGATCCCACAAGTGATTCACTTGCTATCCATAATTACAAGTGTCAATGCCGGAGTCAACAGACCTACCGTCATTTCCTTTCGGTTGCTATGTCCATAATTATTCGTATGGACATGTCTCTAAGTATCATGAGTCTACAACCTTAAATTACACCAGTTCATATCAGACCCAGAAAATCCCCAGTCCTCAGATGCCTCAGAATTACAGGCCTATCGTCTATTATGAAAACTTTCATAACTCCACATCAGATCTCCCAAAAGTGGAACTTAAGATCTATGGCTCAGGTACTCCGTGGTTCTTAATCCATAACCTAATGCTCTGATATTGCTCTGTGATACTAGTTGATTTCAAAACTTTTCCAACTTCGGTTCTGATAATCTTAATTATCTTTCAACATTTGCTCTGATACCACCTCTTGTCACATCCCGAACCCCACCCTACGCGGATGTCGAGGACGCGACTGCTAGTCAGTCGCGACGCGACCAACTAAAGGCAAATTCTGAACTTTCCGACGAATTGCACTCCAACTGTAGGGTCAGATGCAGCGGAATTTAAAACTTTTTCTTTGTGTCACGGGAATGCAACTCACTTATCCATCATAAGAATATGTATCACAGAGCAAGACTAAATCCAGTCAGTCAACAATTCTAATCTCAGAGCATATCTAAAATCAAGCATATAACAACAGAGCAGATCTAATATCTCTAGAGTACCATTAGTTCCATGAGCCATATCTATCTAGTATATATCAGTCAAGTCAGTCATAACATACCACTCACCGGAATAATCAGGTTCAATCCACAATAAACCAGTCTCTACAATTCAGTGCCGTCAGATCCTTACTTGCGACGCCACTTGGCCTATTCACGTCACGTCATAGTACCTTCTAATCCAATGGAGGTAATTCCTGAAAAATGTCAGAATAATGGGGTGAGCTTAAATAAGCCCAGTGAGTAACACAGGTTCCCTATCATGGGTTTCAAAACCAGTTTTGTGCTTCCAAGGCACATGGATAATTTAGTCATTTCAAAAATAACTATTTTTATAAATCCATTTCATAAGCAGTCTAGTACAATAAAACAGAATCGAACAGACAATACAAACGGATCGGAACATGACATAACCAATCGGTCAAAACAATAACTATTGCTAATATATCGGTCAAGACACAGACTCTTCATTAACGAAACGAATCATAACGGAATTGGACCATATATCAATCAAGACAGACAGATCATCAACGGACGGAACATGTCGGAACCAGACGGAACATATCAATCGGTCTGAGTGGAACAATAAGTCAGTCAAGACAGGGGCATATTATCAATGGCTAGAACATAGCGGAGTTGAACATGATCAATCAAGACAAGGCATACCAATAACAAGGCGGAACATAACGGAACTAGACCATCTATCAATCAGGCTAGAGATGTCATCAACGGACGAAATATAACGGAATCGAACGGAAACAATACATCAGTCAAGCAAAGGCATATCGCGAACGGATAAAATTATAACGGAACTAAACGGAAACAATACACTAATCAGGACACAGGCAAATCATGAACAGGACACAACATAATGGAACTGGGTAGAAACAATATAACAATCAAGTCAGGGACACATCACTGTCGGAACTAATCATAACTCGACTGAACAATGTTTCAATCAAAACAGACGTATCATCAACGGACGGAACATGTCAAAACCATACGGAACATATCAATCGAGGCAGACATATCATTAACGGACAGCACATAACCGAACTGAACGGAATTCCTAATTCGAAGGACACAAGCACATCACGTGGAATGTGGTACTAAGGGCGTACATTAAGTACATACATTTAAACAACATAGCATTCAGACAGTATACTATACAAAGCGGTACGATACAACAAAATGTTGTTCTTTGCCTATATCACATGGTTTGTTTAATCGTTTCGGAAATAATGGTTCAATATATCCATTTTATCTCAACAGTTCAAAACGGGCAAAACAGTACAGGATGCTAGCACAGGGATCAGGAATATAGTCAATTATTTAAAAAGACTAAACCATGCCATAAGTGATATAGTACGAAAAGGCATGCATTTAAATAATTGCACGTAAATAATTGCATTCAAAACAGATCAGTGAATCAAGGGACAGTATCAAAACAGTGTCAGAAGTTACTCACAAAGGACAGACAGTGAATCAAAATACAGTACAGTGTCAGGAGTTACTCACAAACTTTACGCTTATTTCCTTGCATAAAAAATCCGATAACCTCCAGGTACGTCAGGCATCTCCATGTATATCCTGAATAATAATCATCAATCACAGACAGATCAGAACTCATCCATTCAGGTCTCATTCGTCATCTTGGGTATCTATCGGATTACCTAAGATAGCCTAGTAGCCTATCGCCCTTCCATTGGGTCTCACCTGAGGCTATTTCATTCTTTAATTAAGCTTAGCAGTTATTAGGATTATATCCTAAGTCATTTAGACTTCAATTGTTATCAGTCAGGCACTCATTCAACCTTAGGGGCAAAATGGTAATTTTATAATTCTTGTCCCGGACCTTGTCGTGGTCTTCGGAATAGTCTTTATATCTTAAGTACAAAGTTTTACGTCCTTTGGACTCCAATCGGTATCAGTTAGGTTCTCATTTTAACCATAGGGGCAAAATGGTAATTTTGCTATTCTTATCCCGGACCCTGTTATGGTCCTCAGAATGTCCCATATATCGTATATATGAAGTTTTAAGTCTTTTAGACTTTAATCGGTATCAGTTGGGTACTTATTTAGTCTTAGGGGCAAAATGGTAATTTTTTCATTTTTGCCCCGGACCCTATCATGGTCCTCAGAACGTCCCATATATCTCATGTATAAATTTGTAAGTCCCTTGGACTTCATTTGGTATCTGCTTTAGATCGTCGGGACACATCGGTCATTTCTCATTTTACGCGTTGACTGTCTCGGAGTCTTATTAAGCCCTTCAGTGTTCATAATTATCCCTATGATAATTTATCAGATCAGTTGACCTTTATTCGACCTCTACTTTGCACTTACAGTGCTCAGGGGTATTGTGGTCATTTTACGTTTGTGTAATTCTGACCCCGATTCGTCATCTAATCAAGTGTACAGTCTCACCAGTGTCTGGGCTCCTACCGGTATCAGTTTCGTCCCAATCGGACTTTGTTTAGGTCTCGTACGGTATCAGGGGTAATTTGGTAATTTCATGTGTCGTATTTTTCAGCACGTCAGTTCATAAAATGGACCTCACCATTGGGTCCAGAGCGTCCAACATAGTGAAATTGGACTGTCTGTTATGTTTAATCGGCCCTGGGTATTATTAAGGGCAATTCAGTCATTTACACCTACGTGTCTGTATTTTTCGGGACCTCAGTTCATTAAACGGACCTCACCGTTGAGTCCAGAATGCCCGAGATAGTCAAAATAGGCTATCTGATATTTTTATTTGGGTCTGGGTACCATCAGGGGTAGTTCCGTCATTTATCACTTACGGGTCTGTATTTTTCGGGACTATATTTCCAAAATCGGACTGTACCATTGAGTCCAGAATGCTTGAAATAGTGAAAATACACTATTTATTTAATTTATTTGGACTCCATTTGACATATTTAATGTCTAGGGGTAAAATTGTAATTTTACCCATTTAATAAAATAATAAAATAATTATTTTATTATTTAATTAATTTGGCAGGGGCTTAAATGTATAATTTTTTCCAAAATATGGGCCACTGTGCAATATTTAAAACTGTCAGGGGTAAATCCGTAATTTCGGGAATTATTTGGGGTCCAAAATGTAATTACATGATTTAGGGGTTCAAACCGTAGGATTCAAGGGTTCAGTGGACTGAACCGGTTCAAAACTAAGAAAACCAACCGGTTCATTAACCTTTAGAAAACCGGAATAGCATAACCCATCTTATTCCCAATTGACCCTTATCCGTAATCAGGATATCCTTATAACCTGATTTCAATTTGTAAAGCCCGTAACCAAACAGGCCAACTCTAGGTTTTAAATTTAAAACATCCAACATCAAAACGGTGCAGTTTTATTAAAACAGTGGCACGGTCTTGAGGCGACACGTGTCCGAGTCAGCTTGGCTTGGCTCGGTCAACTCGGCCGAGTCGACTCCGTCTTCCCCAACTTTTCTACGCACTGTTGCCCTAATACCGGTCCCCATTTTTCTCAATTTCGTGCTATTCCAAGCACGGTTTCCGACTGTTTTTGGTTCCAATTTGTCCTTAGGAGTGATTCCAACAACTTGGCATCGATTTGGTGCCTCGAATCCAAAGATTAAGCTCGGTAGAACCGATTATTGCACAGAATTTAAGTTCGGCCGTGTGGCCTTGTTTCTCAACCAAATCACACAATTCTTGTCTTGTTGTGACCCTTAGAACAGGGGCTTAAATTCCCCATTGTTTGTTTTCATTTTAAAAGCCTATTTCACATTTTGGGTTCCATGGCCGAGACCTATAGGTTCGGTTTTGAGGGTCCAAATCAGTGCTCTAGAGTCGCGGGTTGGTGTTTTGGAAACTCTCGTGACCTATAGATCAAGTCTCGACCATCCAAACATGGTTTGGTTTTGGTCATTTCAGATTGGTTGCATGCAAGGTCATCCATGGTGGCCGTGTTACAGTTCAATGGTTTTCATTGCTATTCGAGCCTCTCAATTGTTCTATAGGAATCCTAAGCCTCACAGTAACTTGTATATACAGTTTGCATGGATCAAATTTCATCAAAACAATACCAGTAATTCAAACAGAAATTTTTAGCAGTTTTTGGGTTTACCTTTTAAACAGTGGTTGACCCTTTTTCCATGGCCCCTTTGTGTCCTTTGGCACCTCCGTAGCCTCAGTTCCCTTTCCTTGTGCATTTCCATGTGGTCACCCCTACCATGCACACCATGGTCAACACACATCATGGCTTCACATTCACTTCTCTCACCCATTCTCTTCTACCCGAGCACCCACACACGTAGAGAATTTGTTCTCCAATTCTGAGACACACAGGCCACATACAAGTTTATGTATATATATTTTGTAAATCCCCTTTTTTTTTTTTTTGTTGCATGTTTCTTTATTGGTGGGGGTGAGGGGTCCAATCAGATTATTTCTATATATATATATATATATATATACATATATATATATCATATATGTGGCTGCATGAAACCCCATTGGTCCATTTGGGTGGCAGCTTGGGCAACTTGAATATATATATACAATTTAGTTGTATATATATGCACAAAGTAATGGTAGTGCAGTTGGTAAGTTTTTTGAGAAAAATTCATCCCCTCTCAAAGGTCAAGGGTTCAATTCCCTTGGCCTCCCATTTGCCCCCTTTTTCACCATTTTGGATTAAGGCCCTGTTTGGCTGCACATTAATTCAGTTTTTGATGTTTGCCTCATAACTTTCATTCCGTAACTCCTTTTTCGATGCGGTTTCTTCCGGTCAATTCCTATTTCAGTCTTCTTCAGTGTCAGAGGTTCCGTGTCATTTATTATTTATCTCGGATTTTCGTAGTTAACTAATTCGGGTTCCGTTAATGTTAAATTGACATTATTTCACCTAATTAATTGGTAATTAGGTTCGGGTATTATACCCTATTTCCGAACATGTTTAATCATTCTATTGGTCTAGTGTGACCACCGGGAGATTAGGGTTAATTTCCTTGATTATTCTCTGAGCCGATATTAATTAATAATTAATATTTAATTATTAATTATACAGGATCGGGGTGTTACACAAGTTTTACTCAATTCCTATTTCGTGGAGTTCCAGAACTCCAATTTGTCTGATTTTTGTCCCTATGAACTCCTAGGATCATAGGGGTCATTTTGGAATTGGTTTGGGGTATTAAGATGAGCTCAAAAGCTTGGTTGAAGCTTTGTAATCCCCATGGTTTTTAGGCTCATAAATGGTCATTTTTTGACCAAAATGGGTGGGGTCTATCTTGTTACTCTTCTCTCTTCATGGAGGTTCTAACCTCTATCACCAAATGAGGTTTGGTTTTCATTTCTTGGTGTTGGGTTTTTTGAACCATGGCTGCAACTTGAAAATTGGGGGCCTTCCTTGGGATTTTGGGTTGCAGTCTAGGGTTTTTAGAACCCTTGTGAGATCTAGTTTGAGCCTCTAAACATCAAAACTTGTTTGTTTACACTTGATTCAAACCTAGTTTAAAGGTCTCATCAATGGCAGTTTTTTCTCGATTTCATGATTTTTTAGGTCCTTCGGACTCTGTTTCTCTTCCTTAAACTATTATCTATTAACTATAGAGTGTATATATACATTTTAGACTATAAAACTAAACTAAAACTTTGAAGGTTCTAGAGAGAAAATTACCTCTCTCTCGGTTTTCAGCTGCAACAACGTTCCTTAGCTTCCTCTTCTTATTCTCTCTATCTTTTCTTTCCTAAGGCATGCACTGCCCATGCATATATATAGGCAGCACATGTAATACCCCGACCTAAAATAACTGGGTAATTTGGCTCACAAACCGAGACTAGAAACTTATAGTTAAAATATACTATAAATTAAACCGAATGCCCCAGGATTATCCAGTCAAAGAACCGATCGTACGGGAATATGAGTATACATACAAAGGTATATAGATATATGTATATATACACCAATAAAAATATGTATATAAAATATTGATGTATATATATATATATATATAAATGTAAAAAATATATAAGTACAAGTATATATATATATTATATATTTAGATATATATATATTATATTTTAATATGTCAAAATATATGAATATGTGTAAGGATATATATATATATATATATATAGAAGGAAATATGCATAAATATGAAGAATATATATAGGTATATATATAAAATGTGCTGCTATAGTATGTGTGTGATGTGTGATTAGTGAGTGTGTGAGTGTCGGCAGCACACACTAAGAGTGTGCAAGTGTGTGTTATGTGCTGTAATGTATATACATATATATAATACAAAATATCTACAATAAATTAATGCAAATCAGAAGAAAAGAGAGGCAACAAAAAGGAAGTCAAAAAAGGGGAGAAAAGAGAGGAAACAGGGGGTGAGAGAAAAAGTGGTTTTGCATTTTATATACATACATACATATATATATATATATACGTGGGTTTGTGTAAGAAGGAAAATCAGAAGGAGCAAGAAGAAAAGATAGGGTCTGAGAGGTGAATTGTGGTTCAAAAAAGTTAGAAGAGAAAGAAAATAAGAATATGAAAGAAGAGGATACCATTTTTGAGGTAAAATTACAAACTCACCATATTTTCTCTCTCTAAAGTTCATGCATATATACAAGCTATTTGGGCCTTGTTCATGCATACATGATAGTTAGGGTATAAAATCTTGACTAAGGCATGAAACTAAGACCTTAAAAACAGCCAAAACCCTAAGTTGTACGTAGCTACCATGAATGGACCTCCATAAGTGCAGTTCTGAAACAGTCAAGACCAAACTAAGTTTAGCTTATTGGAACCTCAACAAGACCCCACCAGTGTTCTAAAAACACCAAGCCTCGACCAAGAAACCTAAAGGAATTCTCTAAAATTGGAGTTGCAGGTTCGGGTTTTGAAACCCAACCTCACAAACTCACTATAAAATCCACTTTTGAGGATGTGGACTTAAACCCCATAACGAATGGATCACTATGGAAGAAACCTCACAAGGTTTGGGCTAGAAACAGGCATGAACGATCAAGAAGCAGTTTTGCTTATCAACCCTTTAACCAAACTATAGAGCTCTATTTGAGCTCTCAAATGAATGCAAAAATGATCCTTTATGACCCAGAAACAGTTTAGAATAAAAAAACAGAGAGAAAAACCTCCCAAAAACTCATGAAATTGAAAGTCTAGAATTGCAAAAATTAGGGCAACAGTGTAATATCCCGACCCGGGATACCGGGTCACATGACACGTACTACGAGGGAAGAAAATCATATATATATAATTAATTGATTATTACATTAATTAATTAATTATAAGACTTGATATATATATATATATGTATTAATTAAATGTATGTAAAATGTATATATGTATATATATATTAAATAAAATGAAATATGAAAAAGATGAAAAGTGAAGAGGTGAACAATGTGAATGTGTGTGTGTGTGTCGGCAAATGTGTGTGTGTGTCTTGTATATATATGTATATAATATGTATAAATATCTATGGGAAATTAATGCAAAGTAGGAAAGAGAGAAGGCTGAAATTATGGGATGGGAAGTCTATGTAGGGCTAGAATTCAGAATGTAGAGAGAGAAAGATAGCTGTAGAGAGAGAGAGAGAGAGGTGGGAGGAGTGAGAAGAGTCGGTCACTTCTCTATAAAGGCCAAGCATGCAAATCATGCTTTCTTCTTGCTAAAGAAACCAAAAGAACAAGAACTGAAGAGAAGAGAAGAAGGATTAGAGCAAGAAAGAGGAGGAAAACCAACCAAAAAGGTGAGAATGTTCAAAACTGTCAAAATTCCCTCTCTAGAATTTCTCTACATATGAACTGATTTAAAGCTTCCATTTTGTATATATGATGTTTAGAACACGTCTAAACTTTAACAAGCATGAAAATCTAGCTTAAAAACACCTAAGATTGCATGACCCATAAGCCACGGCCATGGATGGACCTTGCTCAAGCAGGTCTGATCGGAGGGAAACCAAACTTGGTTTGGTGTATAGGGACCTCTTTTAGACCACACAAACATGTTAAAAACGTGTGACCGCGACCAAAAAGCATGAACAAAGGCCCTCAAATGTTAAGTTGCAGGTTTCGGGTCTACACCCCAAACCTCTAAACTCATGATTTAAGCCGTTTATTTAAATGAAAAATTGATCTCCATGAAGAGGGGATCACAACAAGCCAAACCTCATAAAAAATGGTCAAGAAACGAGTGTGAACCGAGGCTAATACAGGTTCAGCTATCATGTCCAAAACCGAACATATGAAGGAGTTTTAAACTCCAAAACGAATGCCAATCTACTCGATTATCTCTTAGAAACATTTTGGGACAAAAACAGTAAGGATCCATGGATCCAAACTGCACGAAATAGGAGAAAAAGGAAATCGGGAATTAGGGTTTTCAGTCGGTCGCTCGGGGAAGACGACCGAGTCGACTCGTGCACCGTTTAAAACGGTGGGTGGACTCGGGACAGGTGGCAGCCTTGGGGCTTGCCACCGAGTTATTGGAACGACGCCGTTTAGGGGCATATACGGTTATATATAAACCGTGTTATGAAAAATTAAGGGAAAGGAAGCAAATCGTTGCTATGGGGTTTCGATCCCTAACCCTCGCGCGTGGGAAGTCTTCTCTTTTCCACTCGGCCACGCGCTCACATGTGTCCATTTATAAACATGATATATATATATATATATTATAATGTATATAATTCGAAAATTAAAAAGGTGCAACCGCACCTGGTGGGATTCGAACCTGTAATGTATGGGGAGGGAGATGGCATGCTGGCCAACGTGCCATCCTATTCAACCTATTCCTTATTCCCCATTAATAATATATATATTACATGTATTAAATTAATTTAATTAAATTTAATTAATTAAATTAATTACTCCGAAATGGCCCGTTGTCCAAAAATTACAAGTTATATATGTAACCTTACTATCTTGGACCCCCTAAGCCCATTGGTGAGGTCCACGACATGAGATGAGGTCCCGAAAAATTTAAGACCCCTAGAAAATGTCAAAATGACCAAAATGCCCTTACCCCATAAACAAGTCAAACAAGTCCAAATTTAATAAATGAATAGTGTATCCTTACTATTTCGGATATTCTGAGACTAATGGTAGGGTCCGTTTTACCAGACGGAGCCCGAAAAATAAAGTCACGTAAGGGGTAAATGACCAAAATACCCCTTGATCAAAATTGACAAATTATTAATGTATTCTTACTATTTTGAACCTTCTGAGTCCAATGGTGAGGTCCACGACATGAGACGGGGTCCCGAAAAATAAAGACACGTAAGGAGGGTAAAATGACAAAAATACCCCTGGTACCCCTAAAGCCAAAATGAAATCAGAAAAGGTCTAAACCGACTTTCTTAAACACTCCAGACTCAATGGTAGAGTCTATTCGACCTAAAGAAATGTCTAAAATGAAAAGACATAAAATTTGATGAATAGCATCTGTTAGATGACTATGAACTGAAATGTTGCCAAAGAACTAAACTGAGGCAAATACGAAAAATGAAATACGAAAAGACACGACACGTAAACATGTTAAGTAAATAACTTTAAATTAAAGTTAATGGAACTCCCAGAAGAGTATGATTGTAGAAATCTATTTTTCTTGACATGGTAAATTGTGTTTTTAAACAGATAATTAACTAAACCCAAAAATGAGCCAAGAACGAGAAGTTATTCCTATGAAGACAAGGGCCCAATTAGCGAAAGACCCCAAACAGCAAGCTTTCCGGGAACAACTTGAAAGACAGCTGCAGTTGATTCAAAATCGCATCCGAATTTCTAAAACAAATGAAGTATGCTGTGTAAGCCCCTTTATTTACAAGACAATAACAAAGGAGCAATTAGCCGCTAAACAGCTTAAGAAACGGGAAGATACGGAAACATTGCAGGAATGGCTTCAAAGGTTAAAGGAAGCCAGGGGCAAAGCACCCAAATAGAACAGGACTAAAAGTACAAGGTGAGTAACCCTGTGTTTGAATTGGAAATTTGACTCCATGATTTAAAAAGGGTTTTAAGTATAAGATATGAAGTATTTGGAGTTTCAAATTCAGTATTTACATGATTCAGTTTTTAATTGTTCTGTTTTAGAAATTCATTGTGACATGCTTAGTGATTGGTTTCTGCAACAGTTTTTTTCTTCAAATACTTTTTTAGCATGTCTAGTTAAAATGCAATTATTGTTAAATATTCTGAATTTGCTTATTTCAAGTATACGAATGTTTATTACGAAATTATGAAAAGTATCTATAAGACAAGTCACATGATAAATGTTTTACAAGATGAATGGTGCATAAGCACTTAGACAGGATTCTGAGTTTTCAGTTGCCCTGTAAAATAGGCAGGATTTTGGGTTTTACGGAACTCAATTGCCCTGTAAAATGCCCGGTAGCAGGATCTAATCCCTCAGGCAGATGAGATATCTCCATAGATAAGTAATATGGGACTCCGGTTCGAAACGGATTCCACTAATGGAAGTGATAAGACGACAAATGATTTGAAAATGGAAGCAAGTTTTTACTCTCATTTTCATTATGCATATGTTGAGTTTTATATACTCTATTTAAGAAATACATGATATGTTATATGTTTTAAAGTTCACATGTATAAGTTTAGCTTGAATGTTTTAAATATTTCACAGCTACATGTTTTAAGGAATGCATATATCTTGTATTCAATTATATGAACAATTGGCGATGACTATTTTACGAACTCTTATGTACTAAACCACTGCCAATTGAAAAACACCATGACGAATACTGGAATTGCTCACAAGCTTAGATTAGCTTACCCGGACTTTGTTCGGACCCCCCCTTTCAGGTAATTAGCAGCAGTTTGGATTTAAGGACGATGATGACAAATCTGTTGATTTTGGGAGGACATGGTTAAATAGTCTCTTTTGATAAGTCTATAAACTCTAATAGTACTTTTATATTAGTAGACATAGTAAGGTCATGTAATAAGCCCTCTGGGCAAATCGGATATGTATGGTATGAATGTATGAAGTCTTTAAGTTTTTAGTTATACTCTGAATGTGTAACCATGTATGCTATGTATGGAGCGGCAGTACCGAACGGATGTGCATAATTTAAAAATGATAAAAGAAAAGAAAAAGTTTTTCACGCTTCCGCAAAACGTATGTTGCACATCTATTCGATACCGCTGCATATGCGAGCCTTGTCTCGGGGCCCTCGGGTCTCGGGGCGGCGATCGCGATCCGGTAATCCGCTTAGGGTGGGTTTCGGGTCGTGACAAACAGTGACCCTAGGTGATGAAGAAGACGATGAGTCAACTCGCCCAACTCGTTTGAACCAAGCGTGTTGACTCGGACACGTGTGGGCTTGCAAGTTAGCCACCGCATTAGTGGGACGACATCGTTTAGGCTTAAGGGTTTTTAAAATTTTAAAAACCTAAATACGGGCTGTTTGCTACACGATTTTTTGGCCGATTTAATAAACTGAATAGGAATAAGGATGCCTTGTTCTCGATCCATCCTTATCCGTTGTTTGGCCTGATAAAAATTAGAAAAATAAAAGGGGCCACAGCCCCTAGGAATTGAACAGCCAACCTTTCAAACGTGCAAAACCCTAAACCCCACGCCCAACCCACTATGACAGGCACGCCCGTGGTATATATGGTGGTTGAATATATATATATATATATATATTATATATAAAAAAAAATTAATTTAATAATAGTAAATTGATCCGATGTCCAAATTAAACATATGAATAGTGTATTTTAATTATTTTAGACATTATGAACCCAATGGTGGGGTCCATTTTACGAGACGAGACCCCAAAAAATAAAGACACTTAAAAGTATAAATGACCATTTTGCCCCTAGGTGCCCCTAAAGCCAAATAGAAATTCGAGAGGGTTTAAATTGACTTTCTTCGATGTTCCGAACTCAATGGTGAGGTCCAAATTGTGAAATAAAGTATGAAAAAATATGACACGTAAATATGTGAAGTTATGAAAGCAACCCTAAGAATTAATGAAGCTATTAGAAGAGTATACTTTAAGAGTATAATGCCTAAGATAGAAATTAGGATTTAATACGATCTAAGCATAAGTTAAGAGCATAAATAGGAGATATTTGAAGTGAATGTGAAGTTAATGGACTATTTATGAATTGTTCTTAGGAACTATAGAGAGAGAAGGAAAGCGCACTAGTAGCATTGACCCTAAAGACAGAGGTGAGTAATCCTGTATTTGAAGTGGAGATTTAACTCCATGGATTTAAAAAAGTTTAAAGTTCAAAATATCTGAAGCATTTGAATATCAAATTCAGTATTTATATGATTCCTGTTTTAAAATATTTTAGTTCTTATAAACCCTATTGTGACATGTTCAGTGAATTGTTTCAACTACAGCTTTCTATAAAAATATGTTTCAGCATGTCTAAGTTTAAAATGTCAAATCTCTTTAAATATTCTGAATTTGCATATTCCAAGTATTTGAAGATTCTATCATGAAGTCATGAACATCATGTTTTGAATGTTCATAAAAGCATCTATTTGAAGAAGTTCATGTTTTAAATGTTTTGAAAACATTTATTTGAAGAAGTCATATTTTAATGCTCATGAAAAGCATCGATTTGAAGAAGTCATGTATTAAATACTTTTGAATGCAACAACAGGAAGGCCACGTTTTAATGCTTTTAAATAGCATCTATTTGAAAATGCTTTAATACCTCATGTTACCACTAGTAATGCAAGATAAATGGTGCATAAGCACTACAAGTGATTTTGAGTTCTTCGAAACTCAATTGACATGACGAATGCCAGGTAGCAGGATCTAATCCCCCAGGCATGAGATTCTCCACAGGAAGTAAGACTGGCATCTAGTTCGAAACGAATTCTACTAATGAAAGTGATAAGATGTTATGTTTGAAAATGAAAGTAGGTTTTACCCTCATTTTACTATACATATCTACATGTTTTGAAGTTCCTATACTCTATTTGAAGAAGTACATGTTTAGCTTGAATACTTTAAATATTTCAAAGCTATCTGTTTTAAAGAATGCATATAGTCTGTATTTGAAGTATACGAGCAATTGGTAGTGATTGTTTTATAGGCTCTCTTGTACTAAACCATTGCCAATTGAAAACCCATGATAAATGCTGGAATTACTCACAAGCTTAGATTAGCTTACCCGGATTTATCCGACCCACATTATAGGTAACAGAAGCGATCCTAAACCTATTTGATGATGAAGATGATGAGACTTTTGCCCATTTTGTGGAAGGGCATAGGAAGCTCCTTATAGGGTTAGCATGGAAGTAGTAGGACCATAAGTTGGTCACTTTTATATTGGCAGTTTATAGGATGTACTAAGGATTTATAGTTAGTCGCTGTTTATTATAGTAAATATTAAACTGTTAAGTATTAAGCCCCACGGGGCAGCTAAATATGTATTATTTATAAAGTCTTAAAAGTTTTTATTATGCTCTGAGTGTATAATCATGTGTGCCGCTTGAAGAGTGGCAGTACCAGGAAAATGTGCAGAAATTTAAAAGAAGAAAATAAAAGAAAAAGTTTTCCACGCTTCCGCAAACACAGGCTGTACCGCCGTCCGATACCGTCGCTTATATGAGCCTTATCCGACGACCCCCTGGCCGAAGGGTGGCGGTCGCGAGTTGAGATCCGCACAGGGTGGGTTTCGGGTCGTGACAACACACCACCTAAAAGCCACTGCCTCTTTTCTCTCTCTTCCTATGGCAGTTATCTTTCTTTCCCTTCTCTGATATTTTTTTCTTTTCTTTTCTTTTTCCTTTTCTTCTCTTTTTGTTTTAGTCTACCTTACATATATATACATATATGCTGCTGACACACACACACACACACACTACACACTTCATACATACATACATACATACATACATACATACATATATATATATATTGCACACACACTTATATATATATATATATACTGCACACACACACACATATATATATAAATACATATATATTTATATATACATATTACTTATCACATATATATACGCATAATATATATATATATACTTATCATATATATATACATACATATATATACATACGTGTTTATATACATTCATCACTCCGTACGTGTATTATTCAAACACTCGGAGCTTTTGAAACTTAAAACGAACTACAAATCCAAACATCGTAAAACGAACCCTAACCTTTCGGCATTACAGTAATTTTCTTGATTTAATTGGGTCATGATATTAAATCTTAAATTAAAATTAGTAGCCTGTAGGGCAATACGCGAGCAAAATAAATTTAATCAAGAATTTTCTAATAAATACAATATATTTTTGGTATAAACTAAACACGATGTAATGTATCAAAAATAAAATTAATGACAAGTAGATGAAACATAAAAAAATAAAAAAACAGGGCGAGAATACCAAGAGATTTAAGGACAATTGAAATACAACTTCAAAAATTTAACAAACACACCCAAAATGCCCAACAAGGCATAAGAAGAGAAAATGAGAGAAAATAACGCCAAAAGTGTTGGCCAAAAGACTTGAACCCAAGATCAAAAAAAGGGGAGAATTTTATACCCAAAAAGATTACCAGCTAGGCTACAAGCATTTTTTTGTTATACATCTCACAAGATATATATATATATATATATATATATATATTATAGATATATATATTATAAAAAATCCCATTCCACCATCCTCACACTTAATCACAATTCATGGAACACCTCAGCACATATATATATATATATATATAAATGACATATATATATATATATGTTGTGCGTATAGGCAGACCACTAAGTGTGTAATGCTTGGGTAAAGAGACATAGAGAGTTGTAGAGAGAGAAAATGAAGAAGAAGAAGGAAGAAGAAGAAGAAGAAGAGGAGCTATACATGCATGCTCAACTAGTCTAGTCCTGTAGCAAGCCCAAGAGAACAGAACCACCATTGAAGGTAAAACACTTAAACTTAGCTTTTCTCTCTTTAAGACAAAAAGAAGTAAATTTATCACTATTTTGTGCTATTAGATGAAACTGATATGCATGCATGTGATTCTAATGCATAATGGAAGAGAATAAAAGTGAAATTGAACAATTTAGGCTAAGCAAATCCAAAGAACCCACCTTGGCCGAACCAAGAAAAAATTGGGTTATGAAGAATCCTTAACCAATTGTTTTTTGGTGATCTAGGGTCAAAACTAGGCCAAAAATGGGTCACATAGGAACAAGAACCACACATTTTGGCCCAGAAATAAGAATTTTATAGGGAGTTGCAGCCATGGAGTGAAAAATTAAAAAACCTAGATTAAGCCTATTTTGTTTAGATTTACGAATGAGAAAACGTTCCCTATACATGTAGGAACATATAGGAAGAAAAAAGGGAGTAAAATCAATGGCTAGAACTTCGCGAAATAGAAAAAAAAAAAAAAAAAAAAAAAAAAGGTCTCACTGGAAAGTTGTGGCTCGCTGGAGCAACCACTGTAATGGCTTTGTTCAATGGCCAAACATCCATTAAATCCTTTTTTGAAAATGGATATGAAACCTCCATAGAAAAAGGCACTCTGTGAGTTAGGTCTCGGGGTTGAGCCCCAACCGAATTAATAAGTGGACTTAGTTTTTAGTGGGATGGCATCGTTTTGTATGATAGAGTTTTTAATTTTTAATGAGTTTGGGGCTGTTTGGCAACGAGGGTAAGGAGTTTTGATTTGATAACCAGATGTGAAGCAAGATAGCCTATCCGTGATTTAATCTTCTATTATTGTTTGGCTTACCAAAAATCTAATTTAGTTAAATTTTTTTTATGGCCAAATAAAATAAAAAGATAGTGTAACCCAATATTTTTGGACATTTCGGACTCAACGGCAGAGTCCAATTTGTGAAATTAAATCTTGAAAAATGTAAATGGACAAACTAGACTAATCCCAAAAAGTATCCTAAAGGCTAAATGAAGCCACCAAATGACTTTCAAAAATTATGAGGGTACCTACCCTAAGTTTTTTCGACATTCTGGACTCAACGGTGGAGTCCGTTTTACCAAATAAGATACCTTAAATACTGATATGTGAAATTGGCCATTTTTAGAAAACTTTAAAAGTGAAACGAGCTACCAAGGAAGGGTAAAGGAATCAATTAGGTTACAGCCTAAATCACATAAGTCCATAGGCTTAAAACACGACCTATAAGACTAAAAGACCATAAATCCATCAATAAAATCAGATTAAGTCTGTGAAAAATATTGAACTAAATAATGTTTCCTGATTTATAGGATCATCAAAAGGAAAGGAGAAGAAGGTCTGATTCCTCTTAAAGGTAGGAGGAACCATTTTTTAGATAAGTAAACCTATACTCTAATATGTGGTATTTCTTAGCCATGTCACAATTATATTTTCTCGATGCTACCAATTTTTACTTTTATACATACCTGAAAATTATTTGATTCCATAATTTGACACTTATACTTCTTTGTGGATATGTTGAAATTTCCTTTGCCAACATCTTGATGTGATTGCTTGCACATTTTTATACCTTTGATTTGGATAATAAAAAACTGCTATGTTTCTTATTGCTGAGAATTTGATATTCCACCTATATGTACATTCCTCGTGGAATTCTACTAATCATAATGTTATTATGAGTGCCAAGAGTTGTGTCTGTCACAACATCCATCCTGATTCTATAGATGCTGATTTGGACCAACGGGTCAGTGATTGGGAATGATACCCAACACTTAGTCCATGAAAGATATGATATATGATAAGAGCTCCAATGCTATTCAGGAACCTGATTGAGGGGTGAACCTGAATAAGTGCTTTTGAGGGTGGCCGGGCCCTATTGGTTGATAACATCTATTTTGTTAGTATCTCATATCTTTTATTTGAATCATAATCTGATAACGCACTCTTTAATTGTTGATAAACTTTGCAAGCCTATCTTTGGACTCGATTTGCTATCTTATGATTTCTGGCAGTTGATTATTGTATAGGCCAAATCCCTATTATTGATTTGTTAAACTACTTACATCACCTGTATCAAACTACTTTGAGATGTGCCTTTTGGACCCACGTGTCACGCCCTGAATTTTTCACAAACCCAGGGGTGAGTGAAAATGAATTAAAAAGATATTAACAAATGATAATTAAATAGATTTGATTGATTACTCATCTATTTTTTCATGTTTCCAAAAATAAAAATGAAAATTCATTAACTAGACTCACCCAAGATAAGTCCCAAATGGTAGTCAAATATCTCCCCAACCAATGGCCAAAATTAGTTTAAGTCATGTTGAAGTGTAGCCTTCAAGATAGCCCCAAAATGTCTTTAAATATGCCTTGGAATAGTGACCCCAAATGGGCCCCAAAATTCCCTAAAGCATAAGCCAAGAATAGGTCAAAAAGTCTACCAAAAGTGGTCCAAGGAAGTGGCCAAACATGGCCCCATAAGGTGGCCAAACATGACCCAAAAGAGTGGTCAAACATGGCCCAAAATGATGGCCAAACATGGCCCAAAAGGGTACCTAAACATAGCTAAAAAAGGTGGCCAAACTTGGCTAAAAAAAGTGGCCAAACATGGCTCAAAAAGGTGGCCAAGGGGTGGTGTCAAGGGGGCTGTCAGGCTAGGTGCCATGACAAGACAGCAGGCTGTCACGCGTGGGAGCACATGGGGGCAGCAGCACGTGCGCAGGCGCGCTCACGGGCTGGGCAGGCGGCAAGGGAGGCTGGCATGGCCTGGGGCTACTGGACCTGATTTTCTAAATTTTCACTATAGCTAGCTAGAAGCTGATTTTTCCATTTTTGATTTTTCCTTCAAAATGCTGCAACTAGTTTTTCCAATTTTTAACCTACTTCCTCAAGGTTTTTAACCCCCCCCCCTTTTGGCACTTTTACCACCTATATATAGGGTGTTTTACACACCTAAGAACCCTTTTAATTTCACAAAATTTTAACATAATCTCTTTTATTTTCTAAACATTTTCCACCTAATATTTTGCAACCATTTATATATACAAGCATTATGCATTCCATCCTCACTTGATGGCCACAGGTTCATTAAAATTAAGCATACATCTATTGTTCTCAACATATACATATGATGCTCATTAAACAAATATATCCTATATGTCATTTGGGCTTAAACCCTTACATTTCAAAATAACCCAAGGCCTATAATTCACCATTCTTCCAAATTAAAACACAAGTCTTTCGGGCTTATGCCCATACATACAAAATATGCCCCAAGGGCCAGATATCCTTCCAAGTTCTTTCTCCCTCCTTCCTTCAAGACTTCATCAAGTCTTAAGTATCAGGAGCCTCATGTGTAATATGATATCCCACGAGGGGTCAGCACAACTACTGGTATAACATAATGCTAATGCAAGGAACAAAGTTAAGGCATGGCATGTGCAAGTGTACATTTATAATCTACATGCCTTCCAATTCATTAATACAATGCAATGGAAATATGTGTGACACACCCATGCAAACTCTATGCCACCATGTCTCGGTTTACGGATTGCTCTCATTGGATCAGCGAATACCAACACTTGTTCACGGATCGCTCTCATTGGGGAGTAGGCACCAATGCAATGGCCAATTTTGGATTTTTCACCACAGGATCTACACCCTCATAATGTATAACACCAAGTGCTCAACCCATACTATGTTTTCAAGGAATCACCATATGCCAATATGCCTTGATTTTCCTATGCAATGTTAATGAAGCATTTTATCAAATACTTGGCATACACCTTAAATCATGCATCATTCATAAAGTAAACTCCAAATTTCAAAAAACACAACATCTTTCACATGAACATATACTATATACAATCAATTTAAATACATGTTCATATCACATGTTCACTACATTACCAATTCTCAAAGAACACATAATTACACAAAGCATCAATGTATTAAACAACCATATCTTCCAAAACATAAGGTCTATTCACATGAACATAAACCATAATGTAAGGAATCAAACATATATTCAAATTACATGTTCATCATTTTGACAAATTCTCAAAGATTACAAAATATATAAAGTACCAACACATTGAATAAATCATAACTTTTCAACTACAAGATTTTTTCTACATGAACATAAGCTAAAATACAATGAATTTTACATATAGTCATGGTTCATGTTTATCACTTTACCAAATTTCCAAAGAATACAAAGAATACACAAGTACATAAACAACTAACTCTAAATTTTCAAAGCAACTACATCCTAAGTGACTTTCTAACATCAAATAAACATATAAACCATTCAATCAACTTATAAAACACTCATAAACTTAACCATATTCCTTACTTAGCAAAATATCATACCTAGATGGGTTTTTCTCAACCTTAGGGAGCTGTGTTCGCTGTGTAGCCAAACCAATCGGTGAAAATGTATCCCTTTACGTGGGGAACAATTTCCTAGAAGAAGTCTTGTGAAAATCCAAGCCTAAAGATATGTTATGGAAGCTTGAAAGTTGAAAAATCCTAGGTTTCTTTCTCCCTTTTCTCCATGAACGTGCAGCTACTATATTTTCAAACCAAACAATGAAATTACATCACTAAGGAGCCCTATTTATAGTAAAGAGGCAAATGAGCAAAAAGACTATTTTGCCCTTAATAAGTTCGGGACCCTGTTACAGTACAATCCGTCCCGAAACGCCTCAATTCGATATTTTGTTTTAGCCAAAATTCTTAAAATTATTTTAAATGATATTTTTAAAAAAATTTTATTTTCTCCTATGGCCGGATTAGGCCGGATCCACTAGGGATGCCCTTTGTGGTCCATTTCTTAAACTATCTCCGAACAGGTTCTACTTTTTCCAAGAGGTGTATTTGAACATTCTAAGCATATTTTCCTTCTATGACATACTCAAAATATGCTCCTAACCATGGCTTATGTCTAAATGTGCATGTCTAGTGCCCTACCAGCAAATAGTGTATGAATAGTATCCTAACAGCAAAACTAATAATTTACCCTCATTTTTTCAGGTTTCTACATCCTTCCCTCTTTAAATAAATTTCATCCCACAAGTTAAAAATGTACCTCTTCGATAAAATTCTTAAAAAGTATACTATGTAAACAATGTAGTCTACTTATTCCAAACATAAAACCCAAGGCAATATATCAAGGTTCAAAACTCAAAACATTATAGAAGGTTAAAAAGAAATATCCCAATTTCATCTAAGGTTACTCTAATTCATTACCCTTCTAGTCAATATATTAAGTAAGGGCCCAAAACAAATGAGATTCTTAGTGAAACTCTTTACCAATTTAATTATGAATATATATTAATCTGTACACACATGTATCAAAACACACATATATACAACATGGTTATACATACCCTTATACATGCATTAATATCAATCCAGTTTGTGTAGATATCATAGTCGTAGTACTATAACGGGTACTAACCTAGCATACATACATAATATCAACATGCAACATTCAATAGCTAACACGTAGCCTACCACATCAACACCCGAGTATAAGATCCATCCTAAGAATATACATATACATAATTAAGCATACAACCTGCTATATAGGTAACTAGGCATACATCCAATCCTATGGATATCCAGGCTTATAGCCTATCTCATAGACAACAAGCATATAGTCTACCTTATAATTCACTCGGTCTACTATATAGATATAAGCATCTAGTCTCAGTTAATCAATAATCAAGCATACCACATATCGTAAAAATTTCACACACTAAAGCAACAAGCACTCACCTAATCACATAATCCAAACTAGCCCAATTAAGTCGAGGTCTAACCTCTCCTAACTCATAACAAAGTCCACCCTAGAAGGATCCACGGATACCTTGTGAAATAAAAACTATCTCCTTTAAGAGTACACACCGTCACTCTCCTTCTGTAGTAGTCTATACTCGTCCAAAATGTAAATAACCAATCTATCCCCAATATAATATCAAAACTAGACATGTCAAGTAGACTGAAGTCAAAAGAAAGGATGCGATCAGCTATCTCTATCGAGCAATCTTTACGGATCCTCGTCAGTGTCACACTACCCCCAGCTGGTGTGTCAACATGCAATGATAAATCTAGCCGGTCTACTTCCAACCCCAATGTCATGACTAGCATGGTAGATATGAATGAATGAGATGCACTAAAATCTATAAGTACACTGTCCCATGCACTAAACACAAGGAAAGTACCTCGAACCACTAAAGATCCAGAAGTAGATGCCTTAGGTGTGACCATTGCATATGCTTGACCCTAAGTGAATGCCATCCAAAAATAATACATCTCTCCACAAGAGAGTTTAACATAAGAGTGTCCCTAAAATTTTATGTACAAATACTCTGAGTATCCACCTCTTTCTCTTTCAAGTAATTAAGCAATGTTGTTGTGGTTTACCATTGATTTCAATAATATGCTTTTAATTTATGTTTCTTATACTATTGTTAATGTTAAACTATTGTTTAGTGATATTTATTTTATTTCTTCCATTTAATTTTTTTTTTGTTAAGAAATTCAATGACATCCAGTTTTTTTTTTGCTAAATATTTCATTTATATATTTTTGGTAATGCCTGTTGCACTATTGGGTTTAAGCTATTGTGAGGAGAAGTCGTATATATATTAATGCTGATTTCATACATATATATATATATATATATATTAAGATGTAATATCTAGAAAAAAAAATTCATTTAATATTTTTTTAAATATTTTCTAAGAATAAAAAAAATCTTAGTACTATTAAGAAAAATAGTTTTCAAACATATATTATTATTATTATTATTACTAATATTTTTTGGTATTCTATTGAACTAATTCCAACTTTCCTAAACATGCCATTAAGTTCCAATTTGTACAATAAAAGAATTAATTTTTTTCTTATTAGAAACCCAAAAAAAATAATATTTATGTTCGAATCATCATTCAATACACCTAAAAAGTGAGTTTTTTTCTTATTAAAAAAACTATGTTTTATGGCCACTTTATCATTCCACACACACACATATATTGATAATCATTCAGGTAATATCCCTAATATTTTTTCAAGAAAAAAAAAAAGTCAACGTGGTGGATAACAAGGAGTTAGCTTGGGAGGAAAGAAAATAAAAAAGAAGAAGAAAACAAATAGAAATAGAAGTCAGTGGTGTGCTTAACACACCGCATGTGAATATCCATAGATATATATATATGTATAGGTGCGGGCCTCTATAAAAAGAGGTGGCTAAAGAGATTCTTGTATATGGGTGTTGTATACATGTGAGGTAAGTATAAGGTGGTGGATTTCTTGAGTGTGAAGGGTCAGCCATGTAGATCAAATCCTTAGAGACCAAGGGATAAAAAAGAGAAAGAAGAAATTTAAGGAATTTTTTTTTAGAGTTGAGACTTTTAAGTCTTTTATTAGTCTTAAGTTTTTTGAGAAGGCTAGTGTTTGTAACTAAATGATTATGTAACTCAATGCATAATTGCATTCATATAAGCCTAGCTCCGTTCGAGAGTCTTTTTCATCACTTGTGAATCTTGTCACCAAATTTATTCGTGATTGGGCTCGGGTGTATGAAAATCGATTCTTGAATTGTCCAAAGTAGGATAGTTTGGGAATGCATAAATCTGCATCACAATCAATAGCACATGCTTGAATATTCCACTATAAGAAAATTTTAACACAGTATCCTATTGTTCTCTGGGTATATATTTAGGCGTGGTAATGTCTATCTCGTATACTTGGAGAACCGTGTAGAGATGCTGCCAAAGTTTTCTCCAAGTAAAATCAAGCATTTGATTTGCTGTTGATTGTAATGTAGATTGTGCATTCACGAATGGGATAGGGCCACCTTACCCTTTAGAGAAAAGTTGAAGGTGTTAGGATTCATGTTTCATATTTATAATGAGCAACATCTTTGACTTGTATTAGGTAGACAAAAGGGATAAGAGTTAGATAGACTTGAGGGGCAGGCATTTGCCAGGGTATGTGTCACATCCCGCACCCCACCCTACGCGGATGCTGAAGATGTGATGCCAGTTAGCCGCCTTGCCAGTCTCCGACCGACAATGCGACCAACCAAAGGCAATCTTCTTAACCTTACGATGAATTTCATTCCAAATGTAGGGTCAGAACAGCGGAAATTAAAACCTTTTTATCTCGGGAATGCAACTCAACTATATACCTCATAAGTATGTACCACAAAGCAAATCTATAATCAGACAGGTAATAACTTTAATCCACAAATCACATCCACAACCAGACATATTACACAGAGCATATCAAATTCCTCCAGAGTACCATTAACATGAGTCATGTCCCTACACATCTATTACATAAGGTCAACTATTTCATCACACTCACCTGAATAGCCAGAATCAATCTATGAGAACCCAAGTCTCCATATATTATTGCCATCAGATCCTCACTTGGGAATGCCTCTCAATCCACTGGTGACATGTCCTTGCGCTTTCTAATCCAATAGAGATATATCCTGAAAAATGTTAAATAAATGGAATGAGCTTAAACAAGGTCAGTGAGTAACATAGGTTCCTGCCATGGGTTTCAAAACCAGTTCATATATATATATATATATATGCATGCTCCAGTAGAACATATGTAATTCAAGAGAACGAATTGAATCAACATGGAACCAAATAGAATAGATCAATACTGAATACCAATTAAACAACGGTATATCAACAAATGTGCCTGAACCTTCCCCAGGCGATGTGGGATGGCATTACTTCCCATCCACCCCTCCCCCACACATGGAGGGCCCGCGTCCTGGCGGCACATGGAAGGCCTCATATCGCACACCTCCGGCTGGGGTCGGTATCAGAGCGGAATAAATACAGCTCGAATAGAACGGATACAACTCAAATAGAACGAATACAACTCAAATAGAACGGATACAGCTCAAAGTGCCTGAACCTTCCCCAGTAATGTGGGATGCTGCACAAGATAATACGTCAGTCACCCACCCCACACATGGAGGCCCATGTCCCCACAGCACACTACCTGGTCGGTATCAGAGCGGAACAAACAGGATTGAGCGGATGCTGAGTTCTAGGTGTCCCACAGAGCCAGCCATCCATCCACTGATATACTCAATCCCGAGGGGCCCAAGACTCAACATGATAAGATAAACACGAATCAGACTCCAATAGCATGACAAGTTAGAACAATAGACTCCAACAAAATCAGAACAGGAGATATCAAGAAACAAGATAGAATCATGCCAGATGTAGTACAATACAAGGAATATGCATGAAAGCAAGTGCATTAAAACAATACAGTGTAGAAAACAGTTCAGCATATAAAGCAGCTTAGTAAACAGAAAATATACACCAAGTCAGGAGTCCGAGTTACTCACAGTTTACTATGCTTATCTCTATTCACCGATATCCTCCAAATGTGTTAGGCACTTCCACGCATATCCTCAATAATCATCATCCTGATTAATTATCATTAATTACAGACGGGTTAGAATTTAACCATTCAAAACTTATTCATCATCTTAGGCGCCTATCGGATTACCTAAGATAGCCTAGTAGCCTAATACCCTCTTATTAGGTTTCATCTAAGGCTATCAGGGTTATAATATAGTCATTTGGACTCTATCGTTATTTATCAAGCACTTATTTAATCCTTATGCAAAGCGTTATAATTTGGTAGGCACAAAACTAAATTTATTATTATTGACTTGATAATTAGCAGCCACAAAACCATAAAAGATGTTCATATTTGTCAAGTATCATGGCAAGTTGCAATTTAGCATCTTATTGGCAAATATTGGATTAGCATAAGGGCAGAGATGAAGAGAAAGTAATTACCTGATGTCGGTACCATTGGATTCATTTGGCAGCCCTGGAATTAGAATTCCAGTTACTGATCTCTCTCTTCTTCAGTCCTTATCCCCCAAGCAGATGATGATCCTGACAGATTCTGCCCTTTTTTCATCCCATCCATCAGATATTGAAGAACTTTCCCTTCCTCTAATTCATCACAGAAATCACAACATCCAATAGTTACAGGTTTCCCCAACCTCCATCACTGGATAGCAGCTCTGCTGCTCTTTTCTTCTCCACATACTTCCTATACTCCTCAAGAGTTGTTGCACAAATGCACTGATGTTGGCCCTTCAAGATTTTTAATTCAGTCCACAAGCATGGCCTGATATACGGTAGTGCTGCAGGAAATTAAAGAATCCCAAACCCGAACATCCTCTCTCTCTTTTATCCCATAAAACTACTACCTACAAATCACCCGATCTAGCAGTTCTGCGGCACCCATACCTACACATATATACCCTCACTTGTTGCTCTTCCATTTTAGTATCATTACTATCAAAATACTCCAAGAGACCCAAAATGTCTAAAACCGTAGCAGCAACCCATAACACCAGCCGCAAAACCTAACCAACCATCCCAAATAAAGACATCAGAACTGTCAGTATATGTGGCCACTATCTCGCTATTCTATGGAAGTTCTCTGGTTTGGTTCACCAGCAAGAGAGAGAAGGCCAGACGAGATCATAGTTGGCAAGCCAGTGATACAGAACTGGAACAAGACTTCCACCGCTACATAAACACATATACATAAATCTATATATACGTTTATCCCCTACTGCTGTACATCGTCATCGCCCCCTATTGCAACTCCAGTTCTCAATTGGAAGAGGCAGAAACGAAGAAACCCGAACAGAATTCACCCTGTTGTACCGAAATCACCACAATCCCAACTCAGAATTACACAACATACAAATACATAAATATATACACATGCTCCTGCTGCCGCACGCTATTGCTGCATGCCATTGCTCCAATAATTTCGGTTCTGCAGCATCCAACGGCAGCTCCTCTAACCGGTTGAATCAATCTTCCCCTGCACTGCTACTGCCGTCTCACTCCTAAACCCAATCACGTATCAGATTTCTCTCTCAATTTGACCCACAAACAAACTGAGCTACTCAATCAAAAGCATCATCTCTGTTCCTGATTAGCCGCAACACCTGGCCACCACGCACACACATATTCCTCCTGCACGTCACACATATACACATATATTTACCCCCTGTTGCACCGCTACATACATACATACACACAACAACAATAACCTGCTGCACTCCATCTTCACTGCTTCCGTCTCTCTCTTTCTCTATTTCCTGATTCGTTTAACACCCACACACATATATAAATATACACACATGAACCATCCCACAAAACCCAATGCCTGAACTAATTGAAGCAGCCATCTCACAAAAACCGCAACACCCACGCACAGTCCCAAGCCATATCAGAATCCCCTCTGTCGCACTTCCTTACGCCACTGCACACACACATCGTTACACACACAGCCCTCTCTTCCAATGTCCCAAACAACATGAAACGGAACCTGCAACACCTCATTAAAATCACCAAAAGCCCCTTTTACGCCTGAATCAAACTCCTCTTTTCCTCTGTTTTCTGTCTCTCTGCACCAACGCTACACAATCACATGCATATTACATATATACTCTGCAAACTTCTCCAAATCTCCACCCCCAATTGCCTGCACGCATATACACCCAATATATATATATATATCTTGATCCTTCTAGCAGCTTCTACGGCTTCCTGGGCAAAGCACTGACTCCCTTTTCTTTTCTTTGCTTTCTTCAGTTTCCTCCAGCTTCTTCAAGAAGCTTCTGTATAAATATATTCATATATATATATATATATATATATATTATTATATATATATATATACTTATATATTATTTTGGCCCTTCCTTCCAGCAACTTTTGTTGCTTATATACGGTTGTCCGTCTAGCAGCTTCCTATGGAGCTTCTAATATAATAAATATAAATATTTATTTATTATTCACTTATATAATTCATATAATTAATTGGTATATACATATATATACGTTCGTAGGTACCTTCTGATATTTTATTTTTATCCATAAAATATCAACTTATAACGCCAAGACTCGGTTTCACTATTATTTATTTTAACTGATATTGGGTACCCGTTCATGTCATATATTGAATTCATATATTTTCATAATTAATTTTCCGCATCCCATTTATTAATCTTAGCACTCGGTTGACCGAGTTGTCTATTTTCGGAGCCTATATTATTCTTAATGGTCTAGATTAATTTTCATACTTCCTAATAATTAATTCATTAATGGCTCACTATATTTGAGCTATTTTAATTTCTTAACGTCAGATAATGTATTTTACTTAAATTGGGGGTGTAGTTTGGGTCATGTCAGATTTTTGGGGTATTACAGTATGTAAAGGGGATCAAAGATTTTATTGAGTTTGCTTGTGTATCTGGATATGGGAGAAATAGGATAAGATGTCCTTGTAAGAGGTGCAATAATAGAGATTATACACACATAAATGAGGCCAAAGAGCACTTACTTCTACACTGGATGGACAAAATATATACATGTTAGAAATTTCATGGGAAACACCGTGACGTATGAGTGGTAAATGAGGATGAAGAAGAAGACGACGATGATGACTTAGGTGATAACGTTGGGGTCGGTTACGAAGGCTTGCCACAAATGCTGGCAGACTTGCAAAGGGCTATAACTGGGGCTCGAAGTCATAAGAGTGACACAAGACAATCGGAAGCATTGGATTCCTTGTTAAGGGAAGCAAGGCAACCGTTATATCTAGGTTGTGAGAAGTTTTCAAAACTAGATTTTCTCGTGAAATTTTTTCATATTAAGACTATCAACCGATGGAGTAACAAATAATTTAATATGGTCATTGAATTGATTATAGTAGTACTTCCTATTGAGGAGACCCTTTTGAAATCATATTATGAGGCGAAAAGAATGTTAAGAGATTTGAGCCTCGAGTATATTCCCATACATTATAACACCCCGACCTGAGTTAGGTAGTATCAGACCCGGTTTGAACCGGGCCATGACATGTAATCCCGTACTATACACAAATTTACCACGTAAATAAAATTAGATGTATAATTTAATGGCATGTGTCTAGATACGTATGGGTATACTTATAGTATACTGATAAATATAGGAGTTCATAAGGAAAATATATATATAGTTTCTTTATGTATACATGTATATATATAGATACAGTTATTGGATATAGGTATAAAGGAAATAATATAAAAAAGAAAAGAAATAAAATAAGAGGAAATGAGAAAGAGATAGAAATGTAGAGACCTGTAAAAAGTTTTAGAAGAATGGAGAAAGGAGTGGAAGTTGTTATCATGGGCATGTATGTGTGTGTAGAGTCTTCCAATTGTAAATGAAAATAAATAAATAAAATAAAATACAGCTAAATTTACACCAGAAGCAAATGCTGGACGCTGGAACCTTCAGGAAACAAAAAACCACCGACCTTAAAGTCGATTAAGAAAGAACTGGAAGGGGAAAGAAAGAAAGAAGAAATCTAGGAAGGGTCTAGAAGCTGCTATATCTGTATATATATATATATATATATATATATATATATATATATATATATATATATAGAGAGAGAGAGAGAGAGAGAGAGAGAAAGCAGTTCATGCAAGAAGAAAGAAAGAAAAGAAAAAGAAAGAGAAAAGACGAGAGAAAGAGAGAGCTGCAGCTAGCCGTGTGCACTTGGGTATTTGACAATTAACCAAACCAAGAGTAAGTAGAAAAATTGAGAAGCAACAGGAACAATAAGCTAAGGAAGAAGAAAAGAAGGAGAAATCTCTAGGAAATAAGAGAGCAGCAGTTCGGTCAAGAACAGGTATTAATTTCATAGCAGGTTGCCTTAAAATTTTCCTATATGATTATGGATTTGATCTCACCTTGTCATATATATATATATATATATATATATATTTTATAGATATATAAGTGTATATATATATATATAGTTTTTATATATATCAGGTTTATGATAAGAAATAAAGAAGTTTCTTTACACAATTGGTAAATTTATATACAGGTTTTATATATATAGTTTTTATATGTGTTTTACTACAGTTGATGGCAAACTCAATTGGTGATTGGGCTTTATTAGGTCTGTTCTTGTAACTTGCAAGTGTGTCTTTTGGATTTCTTGAGCAAGGATTTATTTTAAGATTGAAATGTTTGACGCTTTACAAGTTGATGATGTGAATTGATATGCACGTGGGTGGATGAAATCAAGAATACTGGTTAAGGAATTGTAGGCATATAGATCAAGGTAAATTTATGGAAGAATATGAAAATATAGGATAAAGACCTTTTAAGTGGGCTACTTCTTAACTGTTTGGATGCATGAGTTTTGTTTTAATTTTATCTTAAGGGAAGTTAGTGATAGTTTTATGGAAGAGATAAATTTCAGTGGAGCTAAATCTATGATAGCAGTGGACTAGTGGCAAAGGTGTCGGTGATAGTAGTGGGATCCAATTTATGACAATAAGTCTAGAACATTTAGACACGTAAAGAAAAATGTATTAGAATAAATATGTTAAACTTAATAATAATATTATTAATGAAATAAAGTCAGTAATTAGTTACGAATGATAGAATAAATTATTAAACTAACGTTATCAAAAGTATTAGATGAATAAAATAAGTACTGACCTAATAAAAATTCTATGATTATAGGACCTTCGAAAGGAAAAAAGAGGGAGACCAACATCGAGTAGCAGGAAAGGAATTAGTGTAAAGTAAGTAACTCCTATGCTTTATTATAGGTTTTCATTAGCCATGTCACATGCTTTCTTTCCTAATGCTGCCAAATTTGTACTCCATTACCTATCTGATGAATTTGATTTCTCTAACTTGATACCAATCGACTTGTGATTGTTTGTTGTGCCTGTACATCGGATTGAATTGCTTGCTTATATCGTTGTGATCTTGATTCGCTGATATTTGAGCATATTATATTATGTATGCCATGTCATGATCCTGTGATATCTCATCCTGATTGGTATTTGATTGATTCACCCGATTGTATATTTCGTGTGGTATTTGATAATTGAAATGTTACACACGATGGGTTATTCCGTGTGGTGATGATGATCATGACATTTTGTATATGCATGGGGTTGTGCTCAGCCACAATTCCCGTCCACTCACAGAAGGCGTTCTGGACCCTTTGGGGTTGGTTGTGTCCTATGGGGACTTGAGATGAGATAACAGAGCTCTAATGCTATTCAGTTAGCCCGAGAGAGAGAGATGGGCGAACCTAAATGTGCGTTTTGGGGGTAGTTGGGCCTCAAATTGTTTACGCCTTTATTCTGTTAGACTTCAATATCGATTTTTTTGGCATTCGTTGGGTGAAGACTATACAGTCTTAATATCTCCCAAGTCACCACGGTCCTGTCAGTTTTGAGTTTTAAGGATCTGTAGTTATGAACACTTATATATATTTCTTTTAGAATGTAAAAATATTAACCTAATGATGTTTTTAGACTTACTATTAATTATAACTTGTTCTGTTACAACTTTATTTAGTATTTCAAATTCTTTTGGCAGGGAACGGCCCACGGGCTGCAGACCCGGGTCACGGATCCCTACACCGCATAAGGTGGGTTTTGGGTCGTGACATACATGCTTGCAAAAATGATTATATGTTATTTTGGAAGGAGACTGAACAATGTATGGAGTGTACGGTGTGCCACAAACCCAAGTACAAGGTGAATGAAGGAAAGAGCAAGACAATTTCGCACAAGGTGCCCTTAAAACCGAGGCTACAAAGGTTATACATATCTCAGAAGACAGCAAAAGAGATGCGGTGGCATAAGGAGAAGCGTGTTGCTGAGAAAAATATATGTAGGCATTCGACAAATTCTCAAACTTGGGCTGAGTTTGATAGAAATCAGGAATGGTTTGCAAATGAGCCGCATAATGTACGACTTGGGCTGGCTAGCGACGGTTTCAATCCATTCGGTGACATGAGTAATGCCTATAGCATGTGGCCGGTGTTGCTTGTGCCATATAACTTGCCACCGTGGAAATTTATGAAAGAACCATTTATCTTTATGTCGTTGCTTATTCTAGGGCCGAAGTATCCTAGTAATGAAATTGATGTGTACTTGCATCCTTTAGTGGACGAGTTGAAGGAATTGTGGGAGGTTGGAGTGGAGGTATACGATGTCTCTAAGAATGAGACATTTCAATTGCATGCAGCGGTACTGTGGACCATAAATGACTTTCCTACATACGGGAACTTTTTTAGGTGGAGCACTAAAGGGTATCTAACATATCCAGTTTGTAATAAGGATGCATGTTCCCTACATTTGTCCAATAGAAAGAAGATATGCTACATGTGCCATCAACTTTTTCTACCGCCATCATATGGCCGGCGAATCGACAGAAGCATCTGTTTGATGGAAAAATTGAGTGCAAATTGTCACCTTCATTATTTTCTGGGAAAGACGTGTTGGTGCAATTGACATTCATCTAACCAGTGAGGTTTAGGAAGATACCAAGTACTAAGAAGAGGAAGCGTACTACTATGGAGTTAAATTGGACAAAGAAAAGCATATTTTTTGAGTTTCGTACTGGGAAACCTTTAAGTTGAGGCACAATTTGGATGTTATGCACATCGAGAAGAACATGTAATATTCTGACCCGAGATATGACACGTATACCGAGATAGACTTGGTCAAATAGAGTTGCACCAGTTGTAACCTGAGCTGTTAAAGCTCTATATCATGATATTTTATAAATTGAACAGTAATTGAATGTAAATGGTTTATTTTATACCACTAGTGTCGGGCGACACCCGAGCAACCCAAGACCCAGCCTTGTAATACGTGTATGCACGTACTTCCATGCATGTATGCGTAGCTTAAGTAAAATAAGTGTATGCATACGCTATTAGAAATGGATATATATATATATGGATATATACAGGCATATAAATAATGTATTTAAATATGTATATATGTATATATATGTTAAGGTATTAAGTATGTATGTATATATGTATATTTTGTCATGTAAAAGAAAAGGAAAAAGGAAATAAAAAGGGGAGGAAAGTGGGACTGTTGTGTGTGTGTGCTGAGTGAAACAGTTTGTGTGTATCACTGTGTATGGCTGTGTGTGAATGGGAAGAAGGCAGTAAGGCTGCCGACTTGAGAGGGCAAGTGGGAGTATATATATATATATATATATATATATATATATATATATATATTATGTATCTTTTGTGAAGTGGTGCGTGGGCGGTAGAGAATAAATGGGCAGTGGAAAGTAGTTAAAGAAGGCTACAAGGAAAGTAGGAAGAGAGAGAAAATGTGGCTGCAAGTGGGGAGCAACCGAGTGAATTTTCTCTATAAATAAAGTTGGCCATTGAGAGAAATTTAGAAACAAAAGAAGGAAACAAAGAGACTGAGAATGTTCCTAATATACAGAAGTGAAGGAAAAGAGGAAGAACCAAGAAAAAAGAAGAAAAAGAGGAAAGAAACTGCAAAAGAAAATACAGAAATTTTAGGTGAGTAACTGAGTTCCTGTTTTTTAGTTTTAAAGCATGAAAGCTTGGTTTGATAATAAGGTCTTATAGGGTGTGAAATTAAAAAATGAATGCAAAAGAAATCAAATAAAATGTTTGAAAAATCAGTTAGAAAAAGTTACTTGCAGGTTCTATGAATAATTCGAGTTTCATGGAAATCTTGATCAAAAACTTGTTTCGAGTTTAAGAAAATGACCCTCCAAGATGCAGAAACACATTAGAAATTAAATAGGGTTAAAACAGTGGTTCAGAACTCACGAAAATGGAATTTTAGGTTTGGCCAAAAAATAGACTGGAGACGTTTAACTCCCTATTCGTGAAGATCGGGAAGGTCTTGATAGAAACAGAAGGTGGATTGGAGATCCTTGAGAGAAGAGGGAGAGAACTGCATTGGATTTGATGTAAGGTTATCACCAGAACTAGGTCGCCGTCACTAGAGATGGTGACGGAACCCTACTGGTTCTCACTAGAGAATTGTGGGGAAAACGACAATGGGGTTTGGTCCAAACGGCATCGTTTAGGGCTTTGGAAAGATTAAACTACGTCATTTTATATGTTCTGTTTAATATATATATATATATATATATATATATATTGAATATGGCCTGTTTGGTTACGGGCTTAGGGATTGGATTGGATTAAATCAGGGATGAGGGATATGGCAACCAAGAATAAGGGGCTTAGCCACTGTTTGGTTTTAAAAAGGAAAGAAAAAAATGTGGGGGCTGCTGCCCCCAAGACTCGAACAGGTGACCAAGGGTGAGAGAGAAGAGTGTTTAACTAGTTGGACGGGACAATCCTGTCACGACCCAAAACCCACTTTGTGCGGATCTCGAGTCGTGACCGCTGCCCCAAGACCCGAAGGCCTCGGGACAAGGCTCGCACATGAGTGACGGTATCGAATAGATGTGCTTCATGTGGCTGCGGAAGCGTGAAAAACTTGTTCTTTTCTTTTCTCATTTTAAAATTTGCACATCCGTCCGATACTGCCGCTATTCACAATGGTACACATGATCATACATTCAGAGCATAACTAAAAACTTAAGGGCTTTTATAATAGATACAAGTTCAGCTGCCCCTTGGGACTTAATACATAACAGTTGACTACCTTACTGAAACAAGGGTTACACCTTAAGTTCATGATACTTAACAAAAGAACTACTTAGATGTCCCTTCCAAAAACAGCTAGGCTCATCCTCATCGTCTTCAAATCAGCCCTATTGTCAATCACCTGAAAGGGGGATCCGAACAAAGTCCGGGTAAGCTAATCTAAGCTTGTGAGCAATTCCAGTATTCGTCATGGGGTTTTCAATCAACAGTGGTTTTAGCTCATAAAGGTTTATAAATCAATCACTGTCAATTGTTCGTATCTTTTGATCGTCATGGGGTTTTCAATCAACAGTGGTTTTAGCTCATAAAGGTTTATAAATCAATCACTGTCAATTGTTCGTATCTTTTGAACACAAAATATATGCATTCATAAAACTCATAGCTTTGAAACATTTAAAATATTCAAGCTAACATATGCTTTTTCATATAAAACTTGTAACTCCGAATACAAAATATATGCATTGCATAAAACTCATAGCTTTGAAGCATTTAAAGTGTTCAAGCTAACATATGCTTTTTCACATAGAATTCGTAACTCTGAATGCAAAATATATGCATCCCATAAAACTCATAGCTCTGAAACATGTAAAGTGCTCAAGCTAAAAATATGTTCTTTTTTAAATAGAGTATATATAACTCAAACATGTAAATATAAAAATGAAGATTTAAAATCTGCTTTCATTTTCAAATATCTATTTTTCTCACTTTAACTCTTGGAATCTGTTTCGAACCAGACTCCCGTTTTACTCCCGTCGAGATATCTCTTTGCCTATGGGATTAGATCCTGCTACCAAGCATTTGAAAATCCATTGAATTTCGTCGAACTCAAAAGCTTGTCGGCTCCACAGGATAATGGAGTCCCTTGCGAACCCCAATACCCTATCTCGTGCTTATGCACAGTTATTTTGTATTTCAAGAAACTATTTTTATCTCATGACTTCTTCTCATAAATACTATTTAAGAGTATTCAGACACAAAGTATATAACTTTATAATAGAACTTTCAATTCTCAAAATATACGAATTCAGAATATATCTCAGAGATTTTGCAATATGAAAACTCAAACATGCTAAGGCATATTTAAAGGAAATTGTAAGTAAATCCGTTATCTGAACAGAGGAATTTAAAACAGAAGGCGTATGAAAACTGAATTCGATATTCAAATACTTTTCATGACTTGAACTCAAAACTTCTTTGAAATCCATGGAGTTAAATCTCCACTTTGAATGTAAGGTTACTCACCTTGGTCCTTTAGGGTTAGTGCTAATAATGCGCTTTCTCACTTCCTTTGTAGTTCCTAAGAACAATTCATAATAACCTCATTAAATTCACATTCACTATAATAACACCTATGGATGTTGCCTAACTTATGCTTAGTTCGTATTACATCCTAAAATGATTTCATAAATTCATATGTACTTACCTTAACTCGTACTCTTGTCCTATGACACAATTTAATGTGTTAGGAATTTAATTCATTTCAATTTATACTCTTCTGGTAGCTCCATTAACTTTAAATTAAAGTTATTTACTTGGCATGTTAACGCGTCGCGTCTTCTCGTACTTTACTTCACATGTTTACGTGTCGTGTCTTTCGCATTTCATTTCCTCGTATATGCCTTAGATTAGCACTTTGGCATTACTTAATTTTATAGTCATCTGACAGATGCTATTCAACAAATTTTATGTCTTTTTATTTAGACATTTCTTTTTGGTCGAATAGACTCTACCATTGAGTCTCTAGCGTCGAAGAAAGTCAATTTAGGCTTTCCTAAAAGTTAATTTGGACTTTTGTATGTAAAAGGGCAAAATGGTCATTTTACCTATTTACGTGTCATATTTTTTTGTACTTTGTTTCGAAATTTAGACTCCATTATTGAGTCCGGAAGGTCGAAGAAAGTCAATTTAGACCTTCTCTGGTTTCATTTTGGCTTTAGGGGTACCAGGGGTATTTTGGTCATTTTACCGTTTTACGTGTCTTTATTTTTTGGGATCCCATCTTGTGTCGTGAACCTCACCATTGGACTCAGAAGGTCCGAGATAGTAAGAATACATTAATAACTTGTTAATTTTGGACAAGGGGTATATTGGTCATTTACCCCTTTACGTGTCTTTATTTTTTGGGACCCCATCTCGCAAAATGGACCCTACCATTAGTCTCAGAATACCCAAAATAGTAAGAATACACTATTCATATGTTTAATTTGGACTTCATTTGCTCTATTTATAACCTAGGGGCAAAATAGTAATTTATTTTATTTATTAAATAATTAAATTAATTATTTAATTATTTTTTCAGGGGCCTTATTGCATAAATTTTCCATCAATTGGGCCACAGTAGGATTGTCCAGAAGTTCTGGGGTCAATCCGCAAATAATAAAAGCTTTGGTTTATTTAATTTTAAATAATTTAAAAAACCAAAGGGTTCAGTTTGATCTTAAGTGAACCGGTCCGGTTTGGTTGTAAACCAACCAGTTCAATGGGTTTATTTACATATGGCTGACGTCATCATGACGTCAGCCCTAAGGTTCTTTCAAATTAAACCAAGGACAAAACGCCGTCGTCCCATTTAATTCGGTGGCAAGCCCAGAGGCTGCCACGTGGCCCGAGTTAACCCACCCGTTTTAACCGAGTGACGAGTTGACTCGTCGTCTTCCCCATCATCTTTATCACTGTTGCCCTAATCCCGAAGTTAAAAACCTCCATTTTCGTGGAGTTTGGCTCGAGAATTCTTGACTGTTTTCAATCAAAAATGTTTCTAGTATATAAACAATTCATTTGACATTCGTTTGAAGAATTAAAACTGGTTCATGTGCTCGGTTTAAGCCACGATAATCCGAACTGTAAACCCATGGTTCATGCTCATTTCTTGATTATTTTTCATGGGGTTTAGCTTGTTTTGATCCCCTCTTCATGGGGATTCAGTTTTAATTCTTTTATTTGGGTTTTAATGCGAGTTTAAGGATTGAGTTTGTAAACCCGTACCCTGTAACTCGATATTTAGAGGTCAGTTTTTGAGCTTTTTGATTGCGGTCATAGGTTTTTAACATGCTTGTAGGACCTAGTTTTTGTCTCAATAAACCAAATAAGGTTTGGTTGCGATGAAATCAGACCTACTGTAAGCAAGGTCTCTAATGGAGTTTGTTCGTGGGTTTGCATTTTCTTGGTGTTTTTGAAGCCTAAAATCATGCTTGACAGTCTTGTGAATATATATCTAGCATATTATGATCATATATAACTCAAAAATAGTTCATATTCATGCTAAATTCTAGAGAGAGACTTCGATAATTTTCCAAAATTCTCACATTTTTGTTGTGGGTTTTATCACTTTCTCTTTCTGGTTTTCCTCATCTTCTTCTCCTTCCTCCGAGGTCTCCTTTCTCTTCTTCTGAACTCTCTCTCTCTCTCTCTCTATCCGTGTGTCATGGGTGTGTATATATCATATATGTATATATGTATATTTCTCTCACTCCCATATCCTATCACAATCAACAGCCATACCTTACAGATTTTGGGCCATCCCTTCTCCCATTCCTATTTCAAATCAAGCCTTACCTCCCCTCACTTCCCACCATACCTCCTTGTCCCCTCCATGTATTTATATATATATATATATATATATAATATCTCACACACTCACACACCCTCACGGTTCTATGCACACATATTAACATATTATATATACACATAGATAAATATATTTATTCATTCACATGGGTATATACCTACACATATATATTTAATGTATCTATGTTCATACATGCATACATGCTTGGCTTACATATACATATACACATTACACCTTCCATGTAGTCTAATGTGTGTTTAAATTATTTAATTATAATTAAAACTAATTATTTCATATAAATAATTAATTATTCTCTTTGAGTGTAAATGTTTTTACACTAATTTTCTTTAATCTCGTAATATGTGTCATATGACCCGGTATCTCGGGTCGGGATATTACAAATCCCGTGCCAACTAATCCCACAAAATATATATATATATATATATATATATATATATTATACACAAATTGTATTAAATAAAATAAAATTAATTAATTAAATTAAATAATAGCGAAATAGCTCGGTGTCCAAATTAAACAAGTTATTAGTGTATTTTGACTATCTTGGACCTTTTGAGTCCAATGGTGAGGTCTGCGTTGCGAGACGAGGTCCTAAAAAATAAAGACCCATAAAAACACTAAAATGACCAAAATACCCCTACTGTTACCTGAACCCAAATAGAATTTCGCAAAAGCTTAAACCAACTTTCTTCGGTATTCTGAACTCAATAGTAAAGTCTAAATTAGTATTAGAGATACTTATGATGGCAAGGCATAAAATTTGATGAATAGCATTAATTCTGAGACAAATCTATTGATATATAAGGAACTTGAAAGGGAAAGGCAAACTCACGGATTACTGATATAAGACTGCATTTAGAGGCAAGTAAATTCCCTTTCTCTTCCATGTGGTGTTTCCAAAGCCAAGTTTATTCTCCTTACTGCCAAACTTGTACTCTTGAACGTACCTGATATTATTGTTTTCCACAATGTGATATCATTCTATCTTGTGGACATTGATTGACTGCTATATCATTGTTATCATGCTACACCATGCCTTGAAAGGCCTACTATTATGTTTCCATTGTATATATGATATTCCATTTTTATACTCTTATGGAATCACTTATGATTATGATATGTTTATGTATACTAGATTTGTGCTCAGTCACAATATCCATCTGATGCTTTCTGAATTGATTGGGGACCTAAGGGTCGAGTCCGTGAACGGACAAGTAGCGAGAATGGTATTTCTCGTAGGCGTTTCCACTGACATTTCCACTGGCATACTACATTGGAGGAACAGGGTAAATGCATCTCTTAGGAATTGTTATGGTTACGCTATTGAATGGCACTATTCCTTGTGATTATCTTACACTAAGAGGACATTCTTCATTGATTTGATTGTGATCGGTTTATTGTGGCAGTACTTTCATGTTGATACATTATTGTTGAGAATTTCATATTGATATTATATCTATTACTCTTGATCGTACATTGTGACCCCATTGTTCATTGGCCATCACGGTAACTATTCTCATTGGCTATCACAGCATCTTACTTCTTATGATTGGCTATCATATTCTTATTCATGGATTCATATTCTTTTATAATCACCGATAATAGTGTCGAAGATCCATTTTACTTGCTGAGCTTTTGTAGCTCATTCCACCTTTCAGGTAGCGACGCTGCAAGACCTCAATAGGAGTCTGAGAGCGTAGGAGGACATTTTGAGGGAATATACTAGTTTATGTTTTAGTTCTCCCATGTATTCACCACCCATGGGTGCTGGTTATGTCTGGTTCTTATTTTGATTATTGTGGAACCATATTATGTATTGAACAGACTTCCGCTGACTATTGTATTGAAAGACTTCAACTGATTATTATCATTGAAAAGACTTCCGCTGATTATTTTCTTAAATTTTTATTACATTGCATATTAGTACTATGATACAGGAATGAAAAAAGTAAGGATGGCCTTAGGGTCGGCCTCGCGATACGAGACCCGCATAAGGTGGGTTTCGAGTCATGACAGAACATCTGTGATAATGTGCTGGGAACTTTAATGAACAATTGAAGGAAAGACGAAGGATACTGTTAAAGCCCAGTCGGACTTGTAGGAGCTGGGAATACGTACAAAGTTGTACCTAATACGTAGCAGTGATAAATATATCGTGCCTCTTGCATGCTATACGTTATCATATGAGGATTTGCAAATGGTTTAAATCAGTGAAGTTCCCATATAGATATGTATCAAATATATCTCAGTGTGTAAATGTTAAAGATGGAAAAATATCCAGATTGAAGAGCCATGACTGCCATGTCCTTTTACAATGACTTCTTCCGGTTGCAATACGTGGATTTCTCACTGATGACATATCAATGACATTGATTGAGTTCGGCTGCTTCTTTAGAGAATTAAGTGCCAAGACGTTGAAGTTGGAAATATTGGAAAAGCTTAAAAGGGACATTGTCGTGATCTTCTGCAAGTTGGAAATGATTTTGCCTCCAGCTTTCTTTGATGTAATGGTCCACTTAGCTGTGCATTTGCCGTATAAGGTAAAATTAGCAAACCTGTCCAATATTGTTGGATGTATCCAATAGAAAAGTACATTAAATTTTGATTTTTGTCTTATCTATCCATCTTAACTATTTTAATTTATAATTGATTAACTATTAAAATAGATATTTACACACATTGAAGTAATATTTACGTAACAAAGCATGACTGGAAGGGTTAATTACTGAAGCGTACCTTAATGCTGAATGTCTCATGTTCTGCTCTATGCATCTTGAAGATATTGAGACAAGGTTTAATCGTGAAGAATGAAATTCTGATAGATGTACAGGGCAGCAACGAACTGGCCTTGGGGTGTTTACTTAGAATGTGCGGCCAATAAGTGCCCGTATATATGATAGGTATCATCTTGAAGACTTGGAAAAATCCCACTATACCGTGCTTAACAACTGCGATGAGACATTGCCATATTTTAAGTAAGTTTATCAAAATTATTGTAATACTATGTTAGTACATAAATGTAAGTTACATAAAACATATCTCATCTTATGTAGTGAGCATACGACTAAGCTTGAAAGAGAACATGTTATTGATACTAATCTAGAGCAAAGACAAAAAAAATTAGTTTCTAAAGTGGTTTAGAGAACGTGTAAGTATAGGTTTCAATTAATTTTAATTAAATTAGTTAATGCATTTGTATTCAATTAATTTTGTACCTGTATTGAATTAATAGATAAAGCTATTACGCCACCAAAAATCTCCTGAGGCGTAAGATCAATTATATTCCTTAGCATGTGGCCTTGATCAAAGGATATCCCGCTACACCTGTTTAATTGTTGATGGTGTTCGATTTCACACGAATGAACGTGAGGTGAGCCAGCGAACATAGAATAGCGGTGTCCTTGTTCAAGGAGGTTATAAAGTAGGACAAAGTGTAGAGTATTGATGACTTGCATAATTTAGACTATTTTAGCACTCCTTAATTTTAAACTTTAGTCTATTTTATTTATTTTAGTTGATTTTGTGCTTCATTTTCTTCATTTAAATTTTATCGCAGATTTAAATACAAAATTGAGTTAGCTTGTGGTTGAGTAGGAAATCAAAAGAAAAGAATAGAAAAAAAAAAAGTCAAAAGCTCACGGCTGGAGCTGAGGGGCACGGAACAGAAAAGAAAGAAAAAGAAGAGTCGTGCGTGGGCCAGCAATAAAAGAAAAAAAAAAAAAAAAAAA